>JAQFXM010003829.1:0-18864 GCA_034693345.1 Entomobrya multifasciata
TTGGAATTGCAGCATGTTCCATTTCTCGGCCTACATTTACATTTCTGAAGTGGTTTCTCTTCCAACTTTTCCTTCACCTTGTTCTGTATGGTAGCTCGGATTTCTGGAGTCATTGTAGCTAAAACAACATCAACCAATGCAATTCATCAAGCCGTTACCAATTTAAACATACACCCATTCATTCGCGTGCCAATATACTCAAGCTTACATTCAGCAAGGTACACATATTTGCCGTCCTTAGCGCAGCTTGCTTCTGTAGCCGGTTTTTTGCCACGAATGCTAATCAGATTCTTCTTCTTAGGCGACATTATTGATAAGGAAATTTTTATGTCTCGAAAAAATTGGAATGAAATTAAAAAAATATGGGAAATTTTGTTTTAGCTAATCGTGAAACTAATAAGGTGTGGTGGGGGTTGGGGTGGTGGTTATGTTTAATGAAATAAAGTCTGATCTCATCTCTCCTCCTCAGGTATTCCATAATTTTTAGAACTTTAGAGAAATTCATTTTAAAAAGTTTCCATTTGAAGCACGTATCCATGCAGATTTTAAAAAGATTAGCATGCCAAATATTACTAGGTTATCATTAGTTTTATGCCTTTCCCTCGTCCAATGATAAAAGTTTGATGCATCCCATTGGGTTTTGTCAACTCCAGCGTCCATTTATCAACCAAGTACCTTAAAAGTATTTTTTAAGAGTTTTTAATACCTCAATGCGTTAAGTGTATGTATTTACTTATATATGAGTAAATAATTTGGTTTAAAACTACGGAGGTCCATTACACATTGTTAAATTATTCAATTTGATTTATTTTATTTTTGCATGAAAGTTTGATACGCTATACGAAGTATCTAAAAGAGATTCCTGTCTTACAAATTGAATAAAATGTAATTCGAGGACTTAGAAAACTAACACGGGCAATCAAAAAATCGGAAATTAGTACAAACCAATCATTCAAGGTTTGCATGATGCATGATTTTGTAATATTTTACAAACTAACAAGTTCACTTGTACAAATTGCCTTACTACAGTGAAAACAATTCATCTTTTAATGCAAAAATATGTTTTTTAATACAAATATCTTAAATACAAGATCAGTTTTTTACATCAAATAATATGAAAATTATATAACACGCTATTAATATTTAAATTTCATTATGAATATTCGCTAAATCACTGACAGCATTTTTTTAGATACTAGATGACAATTCAAACATTTTTTATGCAAACTCTTTACTGTGACATGGAATACATTTTTAAATTCAAACTTGATCTGAATTTACTTTTTCCTTCTCTTAGGTGGAGGCTGATCACCGGTTTCAACCGTTGACCTCTTGTCGAGTAATTTAGTTTGTTTCAGGACGACTTTAGGTCCATTGAGATCGGTTTGCTGTTTTTCTCTTTCGACATGCGTTGGGTGCACTTGAGAAACAAGCATACAATCCTCCTTCCAGTTTAATTTGGATTCACTTCCAGGTTGAACCTTTAAATCCAAATCTGATGTCCATGTCGTGTTCTTGGTTTGTACGCCTATAGTTGTTCGAATACGTAAGCGCTTACCCTACAAGTACAAAAATGATTCAAACATACATAAAAAAGGGTTTTAATCAAATCATGTTAGATGATTTTTAGCTTCTCCTTGTTATCAAACATTTGTAATTACCTGAGCCATTAGCCTTTCCTTCTTGTCTTCCACAGTTTTCGTGTTAGTCGTAGGGCGGGTGGTTGGGACTCCAGGTTTGATTAAAAACATTTGAGAGTGTTTCGCTGTTCTGAGTGACACAAAGTCAGCAAAAGCATCGACAATGTGCGGTTGAAGGGAAGAGTCGGTAAATACGACTCGTTCCTGGTGCACAGATTCGATGTGTTCCTTGAACTTTGACGGAAGCCTGGTGCCAAACTTGCAAGTACCAATGTCGCATTGAAAATACCGCGGACAAATTGTATGGAACTTGTGGAAGTGGTCGAGATAGCTGTAGCAGTTATATATTCCTTCCAAGTTGCAAAGGCTGCAGTTGTTCTTGTTCACGCTGCCAGGCTTTCTTAACTCACACGCTAACCGGAAGTGGGTGTACAGGAGAAATTTACGCTTCTTGGGGTCAGCAGCCTCGTAAAATCTCCTCAGCTCTGTAAAAATAATAATAATATATTCATCTATATTAAAAATCATTTTTATAGTTAGTGTACAGTCTACAGTGATTAACATGGATGAGTAATGATAGAACTAACCAAAGTCCATGGTTGACTTTGCAGCACTCAAGTCATTCAAGTTGCCAACCGGGGCTCTTGCCATTGCCAATAATGCAAGAGATTCTACTGTATTACTCCAACATCGTCTCATCATTACATTATTATGAAACGTATCCAACAGATCCTCTAGTTTCTCCGAGTGATGCTTTGAAAATACCGGTTTTCCTACCACGCCACTCTCTTCAAAAGAAACTTTTTCAGCATCGGCACCTTTTCTAGTTTCAAAATGAAAATTGTAAAGATTGAGCCTTGGAGGTCGTAAAATTTGACTTGAAGAATTCCCCTTCGAATTATGTTCCGTTTTATCACTATCCCCATCCTTTTTTCTGTGATGTCGCTTTGCACGTTGGTCCATAGCCCTGTCTTCATCACTGCTTGAGTAGTCAGTGTCGTCAGCCATTTAGAATTCTTGTCTATCTTGTTTATAACTTGAGAACTGTCTACGTAAAAAACTTGTAAATTGATTCTAAATATATTATGAATTAATTTTATTTCCGCCTAGTTAAGCAGCTCCTTAAAATGATATCACGAATTATGCATTTATCATACTGTCCCCAATGCACTAGCACATCATACTAAGGTTCACCCTACCGAGCTAAGAGGAAATTTTAACATGAGATTCGACAAGCATAATCAATGCAGTGCTTCATTGACACAAAAACTTTGACACTAGAACTTTCAATTGAGCTCATAAACACCAAGCCAGTTCATATCCGTGGTGTTTAAAGACGCATGTAATTTATTTTGACTTTTAATTCATAGCATCTGCAACCTGATATCTATTGGTGTTTCCAAAATTAAAATTTACCCTTGTTTTAATAACATATTTTAAACTTTGATTGCAACTTACAATTTGATCTCGGCATCAATTATTGATTTCCAAAAAGGACGAGAAAAGTGTAAAAACACAGAACTGAAAACTTCGTAAAACAATGAATCCTGCGTCAGAATCGATAATATAATAATTGATATTTAAAATGTATGGGGACTTGTGACCCCTATATCTCGGTTCAGGGGGGTCATTGGGGTCTAAAATGCATTCAATTGTGATCAGCTGTTGATCATGTGTCAGAGTCTACATTAAAAAATTTGATATTTAAAATGCTTGTGGACCTTTGACACCTATATCTCATGTTAGGGGGTCACTGGGGTCTTAAAACCAATCCCAAGGAAGGTCTTGACCTAAGATGTCTGTGTACCTAGTTTGGGGTTAATAGGTCAAGTAGGTTTTGAGTAGTAGTTTAACTTTTAAATCGTTTCAATGCTTTTACGAAGTTAATAAAGAATTCAACATTCAAAAATACCTCATATTCTTGCTTCCAAAATTTAGTTTACTGCCACTATATCTATAAAAAATTGTATTTTTATGCAAAAAAATACAATATATTAGACGAGCCGTGTATATTTGAGTATTCTGATGTCGAAGGTGTATTCGTTCAAAAAGCCATAATCAACGATGATCACAGGACATTTCGCTTCCATTTTGCCTTTATATTGGATGGGACTTAAGTTATGTACTAGTACTACAAGGAATAGACTTGTTGTGTTGGACAGTGCGTTTTTATAATGCGCTTGAATGGTGTTTACTTATGTTTCACATATGCTTTATTATTCCAGCAACTAGTTCCCTATATTCTAGCAACTAGTTCCCTATATTCTAGCACCCAGTTCCCTATATTCTAGCACCCAGTTCCCTATATTCTAGCACCCAGTTCCCTATATTCCAGCACCCGTCTACCGATGTTCCAGCATCTGATATTGCTACACCCCTCAATTTCCAAGCATTCAGCTACTAATACTCCATTTCAACACTTGCAATACTCAGGCACCCAACAAATGGTTTCTGCTCTCTCAATATTCCAGCACCCTATCCAAAAATTTTGTCACCCTAGCTCCCAATACCTCATTAATGTTTTGGCTCTCGGTTCCCAATATTTCACCAACATTCCAATTAAATGCAATTTAATATGGATGATAATAAGTTGCCCCACATGTATTGGATACCTATTGGCTAGGTTTGAGTTTGTTATGTTAGGTTTGGTTAGGTTTCAAGTGATCATTTTACAACATTTTACAACCGTATACAAAGATTTCGACAGTTTCAGTAACTTCACTATCACTTTACATTGGCCTTTATCATAAATTAGTAGTCCATGCTGTACATAAATGTGGACAGATTTCAAGATGTAGATGGGGGCAACTTACGACAAATTTTTGGTAGCCTAAGACCCCGAACCATGTCTTAACCTAAGCATTAAATTCCAATTTGGCATATCAATGTACACAATTTTTATACTGCCTTTCTGATCGTGTATGATTTGGGGCTCCATTAGGTGTTGAAAAATAACAAAACTTAAACACGCCATCATGTTAAAATTATGACTTTTGAATACCCTGATACTCTGAATTACAGCATGATCTTCACAGTAGAACTTTCCCAACTTTTCTCAGTAACGTTGTATTTTAAATTTTGAATGTTACTTCAAATTCGCATTGTGCGCCTCCAAATTTCAAAATTGGAATGTTTCCACCATTTTAATTAACATAAAGTTTCAAATTTTAATCTAACATCAAATTCGTCTCTACGTTTCCAATTACCTCTTGTATACAATTTTCGCCTCGAAATTTCAAAATCGGAACCAGGTCACCTATTTTGTTAAGTCAAATTTCGAATTTAGAATCTGACCTCAGATTAAAAAAAAATATGTGAGATATTGGGACCCCCTTGTTGAAATAACTTTTAGGGAGCTGGAATATTGGTAGCCGCGTGCTGGAACATTGGTAGCCGCGTGCTGGAACATTGCCAGCTGGGTGCTGCTGGAATATTGGGAGCCTCGTGCTGGAGTATTAGTTGCTGGGACATTGCCAGCTGGGTGCTGGAATATTGGGATTCGTGTGCTGGAATATTAGGTGCTGGAACATTGCCAGCTGGGTGCTGGAATATTGGGATTCGTGTGCTGGAATATTAGGTGCTGGAACGGTGCGAGCTAGGTGCTGGAATATTGCGAGCCGGGATCTAACATATTAAAGCCATGAAACTCATGGCGGAATTTTCAAGCTTTGTGTTATACACAAAAAAGGTAAACATCACTTTATATTTGTTGTTGATAGCTAATACAGGAGAATGATACAAACGATAGTAAAACAATTCGTTTAAAACTAACCATTACTACAACAATATTTCAGTGATAATCAAATTCCTTTATCCTTATAATTCACCCATTTATATATTAGTGGTGAAAATTGTGCTGAAGTAAATTTACCCAACCTGTGGAGGTTTTTATCGTGCTCCTTGATTGAGTTTTTGGTCAGTTTAGTTCAAAAATGGCAAAAAACAAGTATGAATTAAAAATAGCTTCACAGTGCAACTACACGTATATCAACAAATGTAAGTGCACCCAACATTGACCGTTTTGGAATTTTCATTAGGTATGATTTTACATACATGTCGCAACCACCTTGAGTAATGATTTCTTTTTCATCTTCTAAAATTTTCTAGGTATCGCCACAGACGAACTTATAAAGGTTCAACACTCTCTCGTGAAACAAATCTGCACAACTAACCCTGCAAAATGTAACTGTATACTAGTTCATGGAAAAACATGCAACACAGAAAAGTGCAAACGAAGAAAAATTTGGCGTGCGTGTGAGCAGGATTGCAAACTGGGATGCTGCAACAACCCGTACGTTAAAATATTAGTTATGTAACACGAAAGTAATGTTGAATTGATATTCTTAACACAAAACAAGTGTCCAAATTTGTGGTTTATACTCTTTTTAGTTGGGCAAACAAGTCTTTTGCAGCATGGATGGGAAAAGTGGAAGCAAAAAATGCAGGCGAAAAAGGAAACGGGCTATTTGCCAAGGAGCGAATTGAGGCTGGTTCCTACATCACGGAATTTACTGGCGAATTTCAGCCGTCCTATCATGACACACCAACTCAAAATCTGAAGACCAAGGAATACTTGTTCGAAATGCCTTATTTCGGTCAATCTATCAACGCCAGCAATTTCGGAAGCTGTGCAAGGCTGATTAACCACTCCATTGTTCCTAATTGCGAAGCTCGTTTTCTTTTCTATTATGACTATCCTCGCGTGGTCATTGTTGCCCTCCAAGACATAGATTTAGGGACTGAACTTACATTGAGATATAGATGGGTTTTTAACAACGACAATGAAAATCCGGTAAGCAAAACAATATTTACCAGCTTATTTGTGCCAAAATTCAGATAACATTTTACTCGTTTGGATTATTGAAATAAGCCTTCTATAATTTAATACTTAGAAATGCTTATGCAACGAGAAGGACTGCAGCGGTAAGATTGGTACAGTCACTAATTCCACATCAACGCAGTTTCCAACACCTGTTGAATTTGAATATGGAACCGTCATAAACATGGACGACCTACCAAAAAAATCACGACATGAAAAGCCTACTCAAATTATGAAAACAATGGAAGACCACATTTTTCTGAAAAATCAAGGAGTAATATTTTCATTTAAAAGCGGTAAGAATTTGGCCGTTGCATCCGGAGAAGTGATGCAGTGTTATAGGAATTTGAACAATGTGTTCATTTACCTTGTTGTAAGAAAAGGCCGCGTTTACTACATGCCACGATTCTTAGTTTTTACTGACAGACAAAAGGCACACCGCGCATATAAAATGTATACTCAGGAAGACTTGAGGCAAGTTATGGATTTCTACTCTCATCGTGGGTCTTGGTTAGCTGCAACGAAACTGAAATTGGACATTCCGACACACTATGTTCAAAAATTTCACTTACAAAGATCAAAGGTTATCCAGCATAAACCGAAGTATAACAAACGTATTTCAAAAGCTATAAAGAAAATTGCTAATACCAAAGCCAAAGTAGATTTAAAAAGCAAGTCTGCAAAAGAACCGCAAAACAAACCACTTAAAGCCTCTAGCAGCCCAATGAAAACAGAGAAGCGAGTAAATTTTGATGACCCTAGGAATACACCATGTATTGAAACAAAGCCCCAACGTTCAACGGTCAGATCCAAAAAGACACGTAAGACTGGCCTTCCTGTTGAAGAAGAGAGGAATATGACACTGATAAGCATAACATCAAAGAAAAATAGTCAAATGGAGCAAGATCACCATGCTACACCCGAGACACAAAGTCCATTTGTCCAGGAAGGGCAAGTCAGTCAAGATAATTATGGAACATCACCTGCAAGCAGTCCATGTGTCAAAGAGAATCAACTAGACCAAGATGATCATGCTACGCCAGAGGCACAGAGTCCATTGGTCCATGAAGGGCAAGTCATTCAAGATAATTATGGAACATCACCTGCAAGCAGTCCATGTGTCAAAGAGAATCAACTAGACCAAGATGACCATACTAAACCCGAGACACAAAGTCCATTGGTCCAGGAAGGGCAAGCCAATGAAGATAATCATGTAGCACCACCTTCCATCAGTCCATGTGTCAACGAGAATCAAATGACTGAATCCGATCATTGTACACCACCTTCAAGCTATCAATTGGACAAAGAAAATCAAATAACACAATATGATCATGAAGCCATCAGCTTATCTACGAAAATAATTTATGATGATCCAGAAAGAGACGCCAAAACCATAACAAGTGGACTAGAGTCTTCTGCAAAAATGGAAACGACACCAAATTCAGCCCTTTGTTTTAAAGACAGGACAAGATTACTTGAAGAATCAGACATGAAAGAGCGAAGGGTTAAAAGAAATCCACGGAAGAAAAAGAATCAAATCAAGAAATGTTATCCTGAAAGCATCAACTCACCCTCAAAAAGGATTTTTGATGAATCTTTGAGTAACATCAGACCTTCGCCGGCCACTACATTGAGAATACATAAGGTAACCGTTCCTCCTCAAGGCGACAGTGAAACACCACCAGTGAAAAGCAGAAGAAGAGTGTTAAAACCAAAAACAAAACTGAGTGAAGACTCCCGGAGCATCACTCTACCTTCAAAGAGCGCTTCATCCAGGAAACATAAGCTATCCATTAATGTTGAGGGAGAAAGTGAAGCAACATCAACAAAACGCAGACCCCTGAGAAAACAGAACACCAGATTGAAAGCAAACGCTGAAAGTAATAAAGAACATTTAATGACCAGAACATCCAGGAAACGTAAGCCAACAATTCTTGCTGAAGGAGAAAGCGAAACGATACCTTCAAAACGAAGACGACCCCTGGGAAAACAAATACCAGATTTCAGTATGGACATTGAATGTAGCATAGGACCGTCAAGAACAAGTACCTCGTCAACACGAAGGATAAGAATTCCTGACGATCCAGCGAAATCCAAAAACTCAAAAAGCAGTTTGCTAAAGGATCGGAAAACAAGAATTAAAGATAATGACTATTCTGCTGCACCAAAGTCCTCACTACAACAAAAATCTTTGACGGTAATTGATCCGGTATGGAGTCCTTCAACAACAACCTATGAGTCAACAAGGATTCGCAAGTCGCTGCAACCAGATTCTAGGAAAGTAGAGATGCCTACCCGGTTAACGCTTGTAGACGACATCAAAGAAGCTCCGACTATCAACAAGGTTAATTTTGAAAATACGGGTAAAAGTGGAAAATTAGTTTTTTCCAAAGAACATGCAAAAAAACTAGATAGCATTCTAAAGAAATATAACAACGAGATTTTGATGACGAGGAGCCTTGAAACTACTACAGAAACACTAGCCTTGCTCTCAATGGCCAGGGCACCGGAAGGCACCTTCACTGACATAAACGACGCCATGTCCATTATGAGTACGGGTAAGAAATATGACTTTCAACTTAATCATGCAAACATGTTTTGTTAAAAGGGTGTTATTAACTCTTTAATTTAATTTTCCAGAGTTGAAAAAATTCTACGAAGCAGATGATCCAAGGGAGCGAAAGTTTTTACAATACAGTCATTTTGTGTTGGCTTGTGAACTTTTGTACCCTGGAAGTGCGGACCTGTGGTACTGCAGCTTGTGTTCATTGGAAAGTAATTTTACTAATTCAGTCTTTTTTCGGAATCATTTCTACCGGAAACATTTTATTTGTCAACGTTATTTTGAGTGCGAACTATCCGGATGCGAGTTTCAAACTCGTCTTCCATCTAATCTCTACAACCATGTCATCAAGGAACATCAGGCTTTGGGCAATGACATTCAATTTTCTGAACTCATTCGTAAACCTCATATAGTAGATGCCATGGCTGATTTTGTGGCCCTGAGAAACGATTCGGTTCAACACTTGTACATTATACCACCTGGCGTTCCTAGTGTCTACAATAAGGCTGATAAAAAGACAAAACAAGAGGTCAACATTCAACAATAATGATAACTACGTATTATGATCAATAGGATTTTAATTAGGTTCTATTATTGTTCATTCTGCCAACAGAGTCAACCAAAAGAAAGGATGAAATTCCAAGTGCAGACGAAAACAACAACTTGGAGCCCTGAAATAAATGACAGCTTGAAAGTTAACGAAGGTAGTGAAGGCAGGCCAAATTGGAGACAAATTGATTTGCTAGTTGTCCAAGATTCAAATGAGCAGGATGTAACAAGACCTGATGACGTTTCAGTTGAACCCCAAGAGCTGCCAAACTGCATTGGAATGGATACTTTGAAGGAACAAAGACCAAAACGACGTAAAGTGGAGATGAAATAAAAGAAAAATGATGAATTACTATTTAGAATGATCCACTATTTAGAATGAAGTATGCGAAAATCATGTATCCGAAGTTGGCCCCCGCTCCCAGTCAAGTATGCCCCAACCTTTTAGCCCCCAATAATTCTGAAGTTGACCCACAGCTTTAAGTGTCCAATAATTCTGAAGTGGACCCACAGCTTTAAGTGTCCAATAATTCTGAACTTGGCCCACAGCTTTCAGTCTCCACAAGTCCAAAAGTACAAGTTGCGATTGATTGTAGCACGTTAGGTTGGGTTAGATTGTATACTGCTTTGTAAAACATACAAGGTAATCAACCTAGCATCTCTGAAACCTAAATAGGATAAAACCTTACCTTGCCTAACCTAACATGTTATAATAAACGCAACTTGTACTTTTGGATTTGAGCGGACTGAAAGCTGTGGGCAAACTTTGGAGTTTGGGGGCCAACCTCTGACTTTGCGGGTTGGGGGCCAACTTCGGATACATGCAAAAAGGTGTTATTTTTAGAACTACAATTGACGAACCGTTACATTTAAAGATATACAGAATTTGTTATGTTAAAGCAGTTGTGTGAATTTCTTTGTTTTTTTGTTCAACTCTGTTATCGTCCGTTTTCGTGTTTTTATGAATCGCAATTTTCTAATATTATTACCGTTTGAAAGGAAAAGACTACACACGGTATTAATCCACTTTATTAGATTTAAATCTTGGACAAAATGGTCTTCTTTTGCCTGTTATTAACTATGCTTTACTTGACACAGAATGTTCAATTTCATATTTTTCATTTAGCACCTATCTTCTCAATGATTGAATAAATTATGGAAGGAACCTTTCACGTGTACATGTAGAAGTACTTCAAATAATATATAAAATTGGTAACGTAAGTTATGAACATCATTCTATCCGTAAGTTGACAAGTACTAAGATGATATTGTATATCTTATGCAATGTCTACTAGCTTTGAAGACTTGAAGTAAAACGACAATGTGGAATGCTAAGGTAAGAAATGCTGAGAAAATTGTAAAAACAGATTAAATGATAATAAAAGTTGTAACGAAATTTATTACAGTACCTACTTTTTTATTTTTTAATGATTTCATTTGTAATTTATTAGCATCAAATGTGTTTTATATTTAACCATTTTCATTTAATGGATCTCACGAATTGGTACAGTACACATTTTCGAAAATACTACTACCCCTGACTTTAGACTTGATTCCAACACGTTTTTAATTATTCCTTAAGTTTTGTTATTGTGATAACTGATATGTATCAAATGTCTACTTAATTCATCTTATCAAATCATAATTCTCATATCACGATTATTCTCATCAATACACATTACACATACACTAATTACGTCTTTCACGCTGAAGAAATCCGACAAGCTACCTGCTTATTCATTCTGACCACAGATCAACTATTCAAGTACTCATGGAACAAGTGGTGTCACAGATAGGTTAACGTGATCTTGGCCGTCCACATTTGCAATGTTATCGACGGAGATATCCATCCTGTTAAAAAACATAAGAAAAAATTCTTCAAATTGTACTAGCAGAAGCAAATGGCATGCCAATTGAAGATGGTCAATATGGTGCATTACCACATGACTCGTGATCTCTGCTCCACTGGAATATTCTCCATGAACCGGTGCCTAGCTTCACTCTTGGAATTAATATTGGCACCAAGAAATGCGTTGTAGTCCACAGTGAAGACTAAAATGACGTCATCCAAAGTACCAAACCTTTCGAATAGTTCCATCCACGGTTTCACTGCAGACATTCCATCTTCATCATAATCGTCTAGTTCAACAATAACCAAAGCTACCCTATGGAGAATTTAAACAGACAGAACGATATAGTAAAAGTAACTGGTTCAATGATTGAAATCATCTGCAAGTTTATAGCCTACTTTGGAAACTTTTCAAAAAATCCAGTGATGACATTTTTCTTTTCCAACGAAGTAGATGCATGCCAATTCCGAATTGCAAGCGCCTCATAACACACCAAGTTTTCGACTACTCGTCCTTTGTTCATGAATCCAGTTTTTGTACACAATTTTCCAAACTCGTCATTTGGAACGTTTGGCAAGTTTGGAAATGTACGAGAAGGAATTACTGCCGTACTAAACTCGTTCAACAGCTTTTCAGTTATAGAAATGGCGACGCCTTCTAGGGAATCTTGGTGAAAGATTACTAGAGATTGGCCCCTTCGAATCTTTCCAATCTTTACAGTAGAAGTCTGCATACTGTAGCTTAATTCCAGGTCGTCTTTCTGGTAGTATCCCCGATGAACCACAAGTGCCTGATTTGGATGATTGCTTTCAATTACTGCACGGGCACACATGTACCCAAGAACCAAATTCTCCCTTGAAAACTGCCTACAAAATCCCATTGTCCTACTGTCACCGTCCCACAAAGCTTGCACCGAGATACCCTCACGGAGCAGGAATTCCACCAAGGAAGCATCAAGTCCTCTAATCTACAATTACAAAATTACATATAAAATACAATTGTACAATTTGGCTCCCATTTTTGTACTTTTTTTGCAAACAAAATGAAGTAATTCATATAATTTCATCATCTCACCTTAAAGCAGCATGCTAAACAACACACTTTCCCATTAAACACATTAATAATCGTCTCAACCTCTTGGTCAATTGCTGCGGAAGTAGCCTCCCTGATTCGGCTGTTCATTCCTCCACTTGGGTCAACTCCCGTGAATGCATCCATGATTTATTATTCAAAAACTACTTTGAATTTTTTTAAATGTCCTATGCTCTAACTAACAAATCCAGTCAAGTAATGAAATGTTAACGTAATGGATAGTTTGCATAATCAACCAACTACTACATCTATTACGTAATGCAAATTAAGAGTGAAACACTTTTACCACGTCCTGACAAGTAAGAATTTCCACGTATCGTTGTGCTTTTGTTTGCTTGTTGCGAACTACTTGCTTCATCTCTACTCCAAACCATACAAGACATGCATGTTTTGTTACCCAACCTTACGTTTCTATTTCAAGTACTTTAGTGTGCAGATGTTTTCAGACAAACATATTTAACTGAAATATATTTAGATTTCCGTTAAAACAAATCTTGGAAAACCATTTACATTTTACAGATTCAAATATAACATTTCAGGTATGATATTTCGAAACAAAGTGACATTCGACATGCATTGAAAGAGTTAAAATAAATTAAATTCTACCGATTCGCAAATGCATGGAAGTAGTGCTTGCTTTGATCTAAAATTGTTCACTGCCTACAATTTCATATGGTTTAAAGAAAAAGTCAAATACATCCGCATAAATAAAATAATGTTGTACACAAAAATAAGCTATTGTAAAATCAATTCAGTTATTACTTTAATGCTTTTTGACATCTTTTAAGAATCAATTTTCAAACTTTTTTAAATGCTTTACTAAGCTCTTTAAAAATCGTGACTTTCTTCATCTACAGTCATTGAATTTATTTTACCAAAATCTACAAAATTTCCTTAGTACCTTAATTCCACAGTCCAGACTTGACATTTAACGAATTTGATATCAACGAGACCGTATAACTCTACTCAAATTCTTTATAGCAAAGTCGCAAGTTATTTCTGATTATGATGGGGGGAAACAAACTGACAAGGGGTCAGCCGAAGTTATTTAACGATAGCGTCTTCCGTGTATCTAGCAACATGATTGTTTCAAGTTCCACAGATGAAAAGTCTTCCGTCTTCGTGAACGTGACGCGTCAGTGAAGATGTTTAACTCAATGAACAACAGGTACAGATTGTCACAGTAAATGATATAAAGAAGGTTTGCGTCTGGTGAATGTAATAAAAAAGATGCAAAATTTAATGCATACATAGGTACTTTGAAACCACCTTTGCTTGGTTTTGTAAATCACAAGACTGTATTGAACAGCAAATATAACGAAAAAGATTATTATACAGAGAAATTAGTCAAGAGATAATAAATCACGGAAGGTACCATTAGTCTCGGCAAGCATATTGGTGTCCAGCATGAATGGAGCCCTCCATAATTACTTTGTACTTAAGTAATTTACAGTAGCAGCAATTTAAGTAGCATTACTAAAGTACTGATTTAAGTTTTAACTACAATTCAAAAAAATAGCTGTTCGAAAATCACAATTTAACCTAAGGGATGTAACTAATAATGATGTGTATTTTAACATAGTGTTATCAACGGTATTTTGAGAACAACAAAATTACACAGTAGAAAACCTTTTCAAATTACAAAAAGCCACAGTACACATCGCGCAAAAATATAACCAACTTAAGTATTAGCATTCATTAAGATAATGTAAATACTATTTAAAATAGCTGCATACCAGTTTTTATAACCCATCATCCATCCTGTAAACAAGCTAACTCCCTATAAAGCTCAACAAGCGTATGAACCACACCACATTTTCTATGAAGACATCTATCGTTTAGTGTTTTGTGTATCCTTTAATCCTTTCAATACCAAGCAATTTTAACAGGAATACTTGGAATCACTGTTGCTACATTAAACAGATCAAGCAATTTTTCCTTTAATCAAAACAGTGATTATGTTATAACGGTTAGATTAGCAAGTAAATTTTGATTTGATTTTTAGAGAATTGTACAGGAACCAAGCCATTCAATATTTCAGAGACTTATTGATGGGTTTTCGACAAAATAGATCAGACTAGCTCCAAAAGTTTTGATAGATTAACGGATGAATTTTCAAAAGTCAATGGTTTTTCATTATTACTACCAGTATAAAGGGACTCAACGTTTTAGTAAAAGGGAAAGCTTTTGCAAGTACTATTCAAAATATCACCAGATCTGCATGATAAAAAAACCTTTTATATTGGCAAAAGTATTTTAGGATAGCAAATTAAACATGTTTTTAGCGTGGTCATTAGTTTTAACATCGTGGCTATTGACTATCTCTATCTGGTTTAGGGAAAAAGATTTTGGAAAAAATGTTCCAGTATTGGTGTTTTAAAAATCTAACTATACAACCGGATTTTTGTTAAACTGCTTTTTCCGTAATCTGAAGCAACTACAGATATGCCCTGAAACTCAAACTGGTTCGTACAAATTTATAAATACAGGCCAATCATAAAGGAAAATAGCCTTGATTAAACAGAGTACGGCACAACATTTTGTGGTTCAAGGTATATGCAGAGGTATTGAGGTAATAGCGTAAAGAAGGTTATAATTTGAAAACGTAAATTTGGCTTGTGTAATTAATGGAGAAAGCATATAAATCGCATGCAAGCACATCTTATCAGTTATTAAATGCTTCGACCTTAATGTTATATAAGGTATTCGCCGTTTCTATGCTTGAGCAGTGGCATCTGACTGCTCATAGCTTTTATCAGGTAAAAATATAACAAAACACCGATTACAAGTCCTTATTTTGAATTTATTTTAAATGGATATGTTTCAACTTATCAGCTTAAACATAATGTTAATTTATGTCAACATACGTAACCGAAGGATTTCTGTTTGCAGTTTCTATCTAATGGGAATTCGTAGGATAAGTCTTTATCAAAACTAGCTTAAATCAGAGGAATAACGATTGAATTGAAACAAAATTGAACAAGTAAAAAGTGTTAACCAGAAAGCTGATTTGTGATGATAGGAGCTGTGATTTATAGGTGTTAACAAAACAATCATGTTGCTGTGTTAGAATATTAATGCATTTTTTACATCAAAATTAGATATCAAGTTAAATTTACTCTTTCAATTAACTATTACACACTTCCATTTTAATTTTACTATTTAAAACGCCCATATATCAATCTATTTTCATTTAAAACCCATTTTGCGCGTTCCCATACCCCAAAAACAAATCCATTTATAAATTTCCATTACATATTCTACGTACTACATATTATATTACAAACTCAATCCATTAATCTATGCTGCCTTAAAACACCAGGAGTCCGAGTTGAATAAAAAGTCTGTTTTGCAAATAAAAGTCTTTTTACACACGTGTCAAGTTGGTCAAGGTCATGATACCCATTCATGATGTCATAATGAGTTTACATGCGCCATAATTTAAAAAAATGCCACTCTGAAAAACTATTTAAGATTAATTAAATTAGCAAGAACAATTTTTTAATTTTTTAATCAACAACAACCAAACAGACAAGACAACAATTTCCAAAAATAACAGCATTCAGAAAAAGAACAAAATGTTCTCTATAAATTTCATTCACAACATTTAATGATTACTTGCTCATACGCTCCACAACTACTTCCTTTACAATTGAAAGAGAATCGGACAGTTTATCCCAATTTTGGTTTGCCCGGTTGCTCTGCTTCTTTTCTTGTAAAATGTTTTCGACAATGAAAATCAAATTCATCAAGGCTGCATTGGAGTCATCCCTTCCTCCGTCGCCAGGTAAGCAGTCCTGAATTGGTGGAACCGTATCCAAAACCACTCCAGAAACAATAACTTCTCCGGAAACAGCAGATGCTGCTGAATTAACGGTAGATACAGGTGAAGAAACGGTAGCTGCTGGTAATTCAAAGGCCACAGGTTCAAGGCAGCCATTAATAGGCACAGGTTCACAGATGCCTCCAGAAGGCGCAGGTTCAGAGCCGGCATCACCAGACACAGGTTCACAGGGGCCTCCAAAAGGAGCAATGTCAAGGCTGCCTTCAGCAGACACAGGTTCACAGCTGCCTACTCCACACACAGGTCCAGAATTACCATCAGCAGACACAAGTCCAGAACTGCCATCACTTGGGTAAAGGTCAGTGTAGCCTTCTCCACACACAGGTCCAGAACAGCCATCACGTGGTGCTGGCTCAGAGCTTCCTTCATCACACAAAGGTTCAGAGCTGCGGCCAAAGCACGCAGGTTCAAGGCTACCATAATTTGGCACAGGACCATAGCTGTCATCAATCGGCACAGCTACAGAGCCGTCATCATCAGGGTTTCGTTCAGAGCAGGCTTCAGTAGTATTCCCAAGTGTTTTGTCAGATTTCGTAAGGTCGTTTCTAATTTTCCCCTCCAAAACTTCTTCTAACCACTCCACAAGAGAACTGTATAAGTTTAAGCAAATAAAATTAAATTGTGCTATATTTCTATGTTGTGTACTTATTTTAAATTACAATTTTACTCTACATAATTACAAACCTTTGAAAGCTGGGATCCAAATATTCGTGGTTTCCGACCATTACAATTGGAATCTCCAGTTCTCCTTCCTGCATATTCGCGGACGGATTGTCCCAGTTTTTCGCTCCATCATTGCCATTGTCACTGATTGCAAGCAAGCTTCCACCACTTGTGTCTGCAGAACTGTAAAATACAAAAACAGAAGCGTTCTAATTCAATCCCACCTTGTAAAAACTACAATAAATCAATGATTATATAATTACCATTCAGGGCCTTCATTGTCGGCAGGAGCGAAAATTTCGGGCTGATGCGTAACATGAACTGGATCATCTTGAACTATAGTCTCCACCACGATTTCATCCTGCTCTTGTTTTATGGAGTCAGCCTTTTCCGGAAACAAAGTGGCATCCATGCAATCACCACTGTCATGACTTTTCTCTTCTGCTTCCTCTACTTCCATCTTTGTTGCGTACAATACAGAAAACAGCACTGCATCTTCACAATCCGAATCATTGTAGGATCCGTTAAGACTGGACACGACAGGAGAAACGTTATCAGCAAAACATTGGTAGTCTACGTCCTCGTCAGCACCTTTTGTCTCCAATTTTACTGGAATCCAAACCCCTGCTTCTTGGGATTCCTCCATGGTCGAAACTCCAGCTGAACTTTCGTCCTCATCGAAATCATCAATGATTTCACCTTCTTCGATTTCTTCCATCTTTACAGCATGAAGCACTGAATTTTCTCCGTCAGCTCCAGCATCAAAATCCATAGAGTTCAGTCCAATTGCATAGGCGTCTACTTCAACAATTTCACCCTCCTCAATTTCCATCTTTATTGGATGCAAAGAGCCACCTTCAGTGGGAGGGGCAACAAGGGTTTCAGCAAAAGGATCTTCATTGCAGACCATCTCGTCCTCTGGTTCTTCTTTAATTGTATCCAACTTAAATGGAATGGATCCTGGACCCTCAATATCACCAACACCAAAATGATAACCTTCCAAACTTGATGCTTCGACCTCACCGTGAGTGGGAGCAGGATCATAGCTTTGAGCAAATGGGTCCTCATTGTAGACCATGGCGTCCTCCTCATCTTGTTCTTGTTTAATATCATCCAATTGAAATGGAATAAAGCCTGAAGCCTCAAAGTCAACAGCGTCACTACGATTCCTTTCCGAACAGGTTGCTTCGACTTCATTCTTCATTTGATGCAAAGAGCCACCTTCAGTGGGAGCAGAGTCAAGGGTTTCAGCAAATGAGTCTTCATCACCACCCATCTCGTCTGTGCCCTCTTGTTCTTCTTTAATTGTATCAAACTTAAATGGAATGGATCCTGGACCCTCAAAGTCATCACCGGCACCACGATTCCCATCCAAACTGGATACTACGATCTCACCGTGAGTGGGAGAAGGATCAGAGCTTTGAGCAAATGGATCTTCATTGTAGACCATCGCGTCGTCCTCCTCTTGTTCTTGTTTAATATCATCCAATTGAATTGGAGTAGAACCAGATTTCTCGGATTCACCACTGCTATCACCAGAATGATTCCCTTCCGAATGGGTTGCTTCCACTCTAACATACATAACCGCATCTTCCAAACTTGAACCCCACTGATTTTTCCCCCGCTGGGCCGCCGCATTATCTTGGCAGCCGAACACAGAGCCTTGTTCGAGGTCCTCTTCTTTAACAGCATCCGTCATCAAAGATAACCCAGTAGCGATGACATGACCCGAGGATACGTTTTGCAAAAAGGAAATTTTCAACCCACCTTCCTCAATTGAGCCTGATTCAAAAATAGTCCATGGCTTTCCTGTTCGCTCAGTGACCATTTGATTGATGCCATCA
>JAQFXM010003830.1:0-18863 GCA_034693345.1 Entomobrya multifasciata
AAAGACAGCAGTAGCGAATAAAAAGTATTCTCATCTTAACTGAAATTCATTGCTGCATTCGTATTTCTCGCAAACTTCACGAATAAACTCAAAATACGAATACTGTATCCTCAACTTATCATCTCTTGTGAAATCCTAACTTCTATGCCCTTCCGACCGATACATTTTACATAAGCAATTATGCAAAGCTTTTCAAGACAGCTTACCTCATTACCTGTGTAACATGTCTGTAAATCAGAATTTCGATGAATGATATGATAATTATTTTTCATGAACGTGGTATAACAGAACTGTTCATAATATGTACACAAGTGGACAAAAGCGATAGTTTGAGAAACACTTTCACAATGTTTCATGTTTCATTTTACAAATTATTTCATGTACCTAATCATGTCATGAGTTTTTAAACATTTTAGCTATTTAAAACGATAACATTTCTCATACTCACAGCTCAAAAACCAGAATTATGACCACCTACCTATTTAGCGTTAATGCATTTCTTTTGATTTGAAATACTAGACACTGACGACACTACACACTCGCTAGTGCCAAGCCGAGTAGTTGTTTAGCTTATACAAGTAGTTCCTGAAGGCACGCATCACGGCGAGTATTAATTACTTTGAGTTACATGAAACCAGGAAAAAATATGGAATGCCTTGCAAAATCTTTAAAATCCTCTTTGCAACTTGTCTTGCGATCATCATGATAATCATCTCTAGAAAAGTGGCCAAACAAAAAATTACTACATGGCAAAATATGTACAGATTACAGACAAAGACCAACCCGACACCGACGGATACGTTATTTATGCGTGTATTCTCATTTTTTCCAGATATTAACAATTAGGCATTTAACCATTATAGGATAAATGTGAACATGCTGGCATGGTATGGCATAACAGTTTCAAACAACTCGTTGTTCGCTTTATGACTACTTTTTAAAATGACTTATTATCATCGCTCGTTTATGTGCGCAATGCAACAGGAAAAAATGAAACCTAAAACGCTGAATTGCAGAGTACGACTTTTTTCTGGGAGATCATACAAACATCACTGTTTTTGCTACCTACAAACTTAATTAAGTTTTCAACTTGGTAGTCTTATGCGTATCTCAGCAAAACAATCCTCCCATGCTCCACCAACCGTGTTCCATGAAAACAGTGTATGCATTAATTATAACCTCAATATTTATGCACACTGCTTGGGTCTTGGTCTTGGTACGATTACGATTCTTGTAATTTATAAAACTTTTACTTCAAAAACTATAACAATTTACGATACACTACTTTTTACAATTTTTTCAAAAAGTAAATTACACCTCAGCAGCTGGATAAAATGATCTTTGATATCTAAAAGAATTAAAATACTAAAGCATGGGATTTTGCAAATCTGTTTGCTAATTTACCAAGTCCATCTTTCTCATAAAATGTATTTTTCAATTCATATGCAAATTGGTTAATTTCAATTTCAAGTCCTGTCATAGTTCCTTGCAAACAATTATCGTAGTAAATACTTGTTTCATAATCGTTCTATATTGTTAATTTCATGTGTTACTTTTTGATACGTGCTTAGTTGCTAATATCAAGCAATGATAACGATAAAATCTTCCCGAACAGAGTAATCTTCATCCCATGTAGGGGTTCCGACTACAAAGAGAGTAAGACTAAACTAACTTCAATGCGTGTACGCTTTGACGCACGATGCAAAAAGACAACACATCCCCTCGTAAACCAAACCACCTGCACCTTTCCGATTCTTTTTATGCTTCTCATAAAACTATATCCTTTGTTTAAAATACTGGTTTTCATTGTTGTGTAGAATATTATTATGTATCCACCAACGTGTAATGTGTAAGGCAAGTAAATCTCACTCAACATTTTTTGGAAATATGTAAAAATCATCATGAGCAAAAAGATGCAAAACACAAACCGTTTAAAAATAATCAGTTCACCCCTAATCCCTTGAACAAGGTTTTCATACATGGCATTATGGCATTTGATAGGCAAAATTAGCTCAATTTTTTTTATTTTTGACCATTCTTTACATATTTGAGTATACAATTGTTAATTTTGTTTGTTCCTAGCAAACATTAAATTCAAAATGTGTTGCGTTTTGTGTGGGAGAAATAAAAGGAACCAGGAAAAACAAAAAATTAGCTAAATGAATTAGATCGTAAAAAGAGAATATAAGATTGGATGGAGTGATCAATTTGTAAAAAAGAGTTAATTTTCCTTGACTGCTGACTTGACTGTATCTAGTGCTAATATAAGACGTATGAATATTGCCACTTCACGGAGCTTGGTCCTTACCCTCATGATCATTTTCTTTGTGTTCATTGTGGATAAGAGTTCTCCATTTACAATCTCGCACACATATAAATCTGTCTGTTCCCTCCTTCTTAATGCTTTAAGGTTAATTTTCATTTCTACTACACGAAGAAAAAAAATTACGGGTAGCCATTAAAAAAGCATGCATGTATTCTGCGATTTCATATTAAGTAAGCCAAGTCATTTACTCATTATCATTAATAGGCTAACATAAAGACACACTAAAATTTTAGTGCGACGAGCATGAACGATAACAAAACGCTAGTTTTCTCACAGTAACACAAAAACATATCAGAAATCTCGTCCTCTACCACTCCATTTTGGGGTTTAAATACATATATATTATTTCGTATTTTACATTTAATGATTTTGAAGTCATCATATCATCATCATGATCACTTTAGTATAAAAAGAGGATAGCGTCCATTGTCGGTTTGCGTTGTTTGATGGTAAAAGTATTTTTTACCGTGTTTGGTCTGTCATGTAGTCTCAAAGTCAGTCACAGAGTAACAATTGATGTGAACAGGACGCTCTTTATGTTGCTCACACCGACATTCAAGTTCTCTAGCTATTCTGTGAGTCAAGTCAGTGCGAAATCAAGTTCCCAAACACAGGAAAGTGCGAGGATGCCTTATCTGTTCATTCACAAAAATATTTTTTTGTTAAAAGCTCTTTCAAATATCTGCAAAGTATCTTTGTTTGAATTGTGTTAGTGTTTTATCTCCGCCCCAAATATACACAAAGGGGAAAAATACGGTTAGACACAAAAGTACAAAGTACAAATAATCTTCTATTTGTTTTTTTGTTACATGTGGTGTATCCATACTTATATGACGACTACTACGAGTGTAAATACGAATACCTAAACGAATTACTTAAACATACGGAAATTGTGCCACTGCCAACGAAAATCAACGTTTCCCGTGTTAATCATCCAAATCTGGTCTATCTTCATCAAAGCACGTTCCATAAATATGATGATAACAATACTTGGTATTTTTGCTGGTAACGTACATCTGTGCTAATCCGAAGAGAAAAGGGATGATTCACCCCTGCAGTACACACAGCATGGAGGAATATAAAAACTCTAGTTTATTATCAAACCCATAACTCTTTAAACTTTATGTAAACTATAGCTGACTATGTAGAAAAAAGTTTCAGACCTGAACGAACGGGAAGGTAGAAAACGTGTGTATGCAGTTTTGGCAAACGTACTTACTATTTACTCTCTACCTCGTTCATTTTATTTGAAAAATGGAAATTTAAGTGAATCTAATAGTGGTTGTATGATGATGGTGTAAGTATAGCATATAATCTAAATTGTATCATCAACCCACACAACGTTATACATTATATGATGATATGGATTAAAATGATATCATAAATGAAACGTTGAACTCACTTTGTTACATATACTACCTTCTCAATTTTTTTCTTCTTTCTTTGAATGTCTAATGAGTGAGTAATGTATACAGTTGTGTCATTATCAAGCAGCAAGCGTGCCTGTGTACCAAAAAACACGTTATATATTTTTTATTCCTCGTTCGACCGTTGTGCATCAAAAACATTGTTCCATCATCATCTCTGCATATCTACTTGACAAACTTCCCTTCATTCTGGTTAGCCTTCACATTGTTGTTATTCACTTCGGAGGATCCGGTGATGCTTTGTACATCTCTGATATGTGATCTGATAGAAATATGTCTACTTGTTTTATAATTTTGTTTTCCTTCTTCCAAGATGTTGTCTTAAATAAACAGAGGAGTGAAGTTATGTTCTTGTTGTTTTAGTACGTAAAATTGTGTAAGTGGAGTATGCAGTGATTTAAGACATACAAGTGATCAGTTAGTGAGTATTAGTTTGTTAAAGCACTGCACTGCCAAATAAATATTTCAAAATGGCTCAATCAAAAATCAACGAAAGATGTTCCTGGATATCAAGCGTACTATACACAACGACTTGCATTGTTATAGTATACCTGTCACAAACTGAAGGAAATCCTCTAGTCTACCCGAATCGATTCAGTTTTCAAAAAACTACTAGTACAACAACTGCAGTTCCAATGTAAGCTTAATCTATTACTTTACTAGTTGTAGTTGTTTCACTTGTTTGACGCATTTGTGCATGAGAATTTGCCTGAAATACTCGTTTTCCATGCTTTTTTGTTGATAAGAAAACTTGAAAGGATAAAATGATAAAACATCATGCATGATCGATAATCATAATCATATTAGTGTGTATGTTTTTGTGACATTCTATTTTTATGACGATCATTGTTTTTTTGCAGGCATAACAGTAGCAGCACAGAAGCAGATCTCAAAACATCATACAGTAAAAGTTTCCGATATGATATTGCCGCATGGACGATTGGTGCTGTTTTACTGGTTTGTTTTCTAGTTGTAATTGTGTACCCACGAGCAAAAAGAAGAAGGAATGAGGTAACATCATCCTCACGCTACACGTTTCCTGCGAATAGTAGCTTAAAAGCAGAAACTGATTCGACGAGTATAATTGGAAATACAGTTTCTGAAACAACTTAAAAAGTCACTAGGAGTGCAGCATAATAGCTTTGATTTTTATTGATTAAACATTTTCTGTACTTTTCCTACATGCAAATCCACCAGTGTACTTTGACTGAAACAAATTACTTAATGTTATTATAATTATAGTATTTAAAAAATAATGTGACATTTGTCGTTTTTTCATAAAGGCCGAAAGGGATCTAATTAGTGCGTAACATGAACATGCTAAATATTATATAATTCTAGAAATTAATCCGAATTACAAAAAATGGATCTTCCGTCAATAGCGAACGAAACGTTCACAAAATCTATCAGACACACTAAATTGATTGGGTTTTCATTTACACAACCTATCCATTTGCTTAATTGCTCATGCATAATTAAAACGTAATATGATGCGACAATCAACCGATGAGAATTCGTAATGTAGAAGCAATTTGAGATGAATATATATGCTGTCAACAATTAACAAATAAAGTTTGTTTTACTTACACATTTTGTTAGTCATACATTTTTATTAATGTCATTTGTACTATGTTGTATTTCTTGTTACGTTTATACAAAATACAGTATTTCCATGATCTTCTTAACTTTTATGAGATAAAAGCTGATGATCCTGAGCAGCTGCATCTATTCTACGTAATATATTATTAAAAACGTTGTTAATCTCAAGAAAATAAAAACGCTTACTCATTTCATTTTCTGCTAAATTTATTATTATTGATAAATAACACTAAAACGTTAAACGTGATAGATGTGCATCCTGCATTCAAAAATTCAAATCTCTTAAACGTCACATACATAACTTATCTATCATTTGTGGAAAATTTTCATCTTATTACTGCTCCATTGTATTTCCTGTCATATACATCATATAACCTTGAAATGGAAATTGGGAACTTGTCACTCTGGTAAACGACATCCCAAAAATGTATTAATATGTACTTTATGTGAATTCATGCACTGCATTTATATCCACTGTAATTAATTGTAACAGTATGCAAGATGCCATAAGGCAATAGATTATCCCCAAAAAGTACAAGATTACACTATACAAAACAAGAGTGAAAAAAGTTACAAAACCATTATATTCCTTTGTGTGCTCGATTTTATCCATATAAAGGAGAAGAGAAGTCAAACCATATCTACTAAACTAGACATTTATAATTTTGTTTATCACAAGATGTCAATAACAGCGTCAGTATTTTAATGCAAAAGGAGGCCTACACCGTCGTCAATCGTGTCGCACCACAAGATTTTGTAGACAAAACATTTTTGCTCAAAACTGAAGTAGCACATTTTTACCATGCAGTGTTTGTGCAAAAGAAAAACAAGATTTCACGATAACTGCGAAAGAAATTGAAATGGATATTTGCTTATATGAAATTAAGCTGGTAGAATAAGGAATAAGGTTGAACCCCTTGTCTAAAAGACATGCTAAATATTATCATAAAGTTGTCTATAAAAATGATTCTTCAAAATTTTTGCCTTATCTGGAGTTTCAACTTACTAAATTTGTAGCGATACTAAATATAAAATATGCAAAAGGTATGATATGATGTGTCATCTAAACTTAAAAATATTGTCATAAGCTTGTATTATTGGTGATACCACTATCAAACAACAAACTACGTAGATCCCAATGACCGTAACGTAAAGCGTAAACGTTCGAAAAACGGTTGTTTACTCTTCCTTAACTACTTACTTCAGCCATGTCTTCATACTAAAATTTCCTTTTTTGGATAATTCCTTTCATTTAATTTTTACTTGTGTGAATAAATTATTTATATTCGATTCTACGAAATATGGCAATTGGATTCTTTTCTTGTTAACTCATACGCATATTTAAAATGAGCAATTAAAAAATAATGAGACAAGCTATTGCAAAAGATTTTAAAGTTTTTATTTCATATTCAATATGATGTTATTCATTTTGGTAGGTATTGTTGGACACAAATTCATTTATTTTTTTAGGCACCACTTAAATTTATTGCTAATTAAATCACGCTTGACTGGAAACTGGTATATATCATATATGGGCTATGTATGCAAGAATTTATTGTGAATTTAGTGTTTTTTGTAGTTGTAGAGTTTTAAATGTCAGAATATTGCGAATTCTCACTTGGACTAAATCGTAAAAGTTTTTCAAATAGGATGGATTACTTTTTTTACTATGAATTTGGTTTCCAGAAAAAGATAACTCGGTTTTCCTGGTTGCTTTTCAGTTTTGTAGCAGATTTCCATCCTAAAATCCGTAGGTAGCGGAAGAATAATGAATTACCCGATTTAATTTTAATGCTAAATTTTTGAAGAGCTTCGAAGATATGACTTGCGTAGATTAAGGATGCATTTTGAAACAGAAAATTGTTACGCCGTTTAAAATTAAAAATCTTGAATTGGCAACTAACGTATCGAAAGATTTTGTGTCAGTCTTTTTGGGATTGACATCTTAACAGAACAGGATGTAAAATCAAGGGTATGAAATAATGGATCAAAGGACGGTGTTGTTATGTAGAAAACCAGTAAGCCTAATTTCATTCGAATATTTTACGCAGGAATGCCGTAAAAATATAGATGTCCATCTTTGATTAAATGTAAAACGATGAAAGTAAGACATGGTATTTATTTAGCTTCAAGTGTGATTTTTTCCATGTAAAACAGTATAATTGAAATTAAAACAATGTATCGATGTTTATACAGCCGGCATTATTCATTCCATGTCACGAAGTAAGTACAAATCTCATTCTGGAAGCTTTGCGTCAATCATTTCACCAATAATTGCAATCGCTTCTATTTCCACCAATGCTCCCTGTAACATAAAAATGCATGCAATATTGTTAAATTTTCTTCAGGTTCATTCATCGATCAATACAATAATGGCAATTTAAGCACAAAAATCTACTATCATATTTTTCAAAACCTCAATTTTCACCACACGATTTTGGTCTCAAGTTTAATTTTAAACTAGGCCATATTTGACCTTTGAATTCAAGTAAGGTAATTTGATTACGATTACGCACAACAAAATTTACTGAAATGTCACAATGCAAAACAAGTAGGTATAGGTAGAAAGGTACATTGTTCGATAATACTTATTTTGACAAACAAGCAATGCGCAAGGAGTTTCATTGTTATCGTCGGCCAATAAGCAAGGATAACATTAATATTTAAAACGCATCTACTCCTCAGAGCAGGAACGTAAACCTGATAAACAGGAACATTTTTTAAATTTAATACTTACAAGAGGAAGTTTGGCAACTTGGTAAGCAGCTCTTGCTGGTTGGTTCTCCTTGAAAACTACATACATGACAAAGTATCATATTGGTAATGCTACATAATCAATTCAATTCTTTTTTTTTGCAACAAATAAAATGACAATGAAATGTTATCACTAAATTGTATAATGATATCATAATTTTAAATTACATGATGAATACACTGCGTTCATTTTGGGACCGTCATTGAGGTCAGCAAGTAAAACGGTAACTTTTACCACTGAAATAAGTTGTAAAAATCAAATTGGAAATTGACTTTCATGTAAATCTGCGCGTACGATTTTCAAGTGTGGTAATGCATAATGTTATGTTAGCTCTTAATTTATAAATTTCACCGTTTGAATGATTTGCTCCTACAACTTCTAAAATATGTCCCATGTTTTCTAAAGCCAATTTAGTTTGTGCCTCGATTCCATTAGCAAGCTTGCCATCCGAATTCCAACCGATCTGCCCGGCAATGTAGAGGGTTTTATCAGCTAGAACACCAGGACTTTGAAAAACAATTGAAATTGGTTGATTTGGTGTAAAAGATGTATAGAACTTTATAGGCAATTTTAGGTTTTCTCCTTTACCTGTATGGAAGCCCTGATTGAAACAGTTTAGAGCTTGTAATTATGCGCCTTAAGGTAGCTGCCATATTTGTTTAGTGAAAGTGTTTTTGAACTGTTAACAAATAAAATACAAATAACAAAAAGAAATTTTCTTGTTAGAAATTGTTATGTCTAAATTTGTCATGTGAAGTTGGGAATCGCAAATACATTCAAGGTATACATTGCATTAAAATTTTGAGAACTTTGTACAAAACATTGCATCAAATTATTTCTGGTTTAACATATGAAGATCAAGGTCATTTATCTTCAGTGTCAGTCAGTATCTCAGTATGACAGATTCTCATGCACATGGGTTGGTCTTCTTGGTAAGACAGATATGTATAAAGCGAGTTGTTATTAACATAGGAAAGGATAAGCGAAGCGACCGGCCACTTCTTTGATAACATCTAAGAAAATCATACCTCTAGAAAAATAAAGCCGTGAAAAAATGCACAAGTAAAATCCGATTTTACTGTCTAATGAAATTCATATAAATAGCAGAAGTAGAAGAACAGCTTTGTACTTCTTAATTCGTGCAATAATAAGCCTTTATGTACCTAATTGGTTGTGAAATGGGGCTATTAACACTCCAGTAACGCATTGAGTATGATAAAATTATACGAAAACTTGGAATCCTGATGTAATCAAATGGCCAGGTAATCACGTTTTTTTGATGGCCAGGCCACACGAGCATGCGCAGACAAATAAACAACAAAATCATTACCTAACTTTCAACTTTGAGACAAAATAAGATGAAGGTGTTCAAAATTCGATGGAAAATCCCAGAAGGACCGATTTTTGATGCAAATAATTTGTAAAAACATTATTATTTACAAAATAATGTAGGTTGACAGGACTGACAGGCCAGGATGATGGCACACATACATAATACGTGGCTAAACATTAATTTTTGCATGCAGGCGTTTACAAAATTGTTTCCACTTTATGACTATTTTTAGAGTATGTGATAAAAGCTTTCCTTGTAAATAACTTCACTGTCTTTTAGCGTCAACATCTACTCGATCCGTTTGCGTTTATCTGCTCTGTTTTTCGTGCAATTTCAACAATCAGTCATTTAGACCAAGACCAAATTCCTGTGGAAATTAATAAATGTGAAAACGTTTGAATTGAAACTACTAAAAATGCCCAATTTGCGAGTTCTAATCATTGCGAATTCACTTCTTTCAATGGCCGCTTGCTATCCTTTTGGACTAGCTGATTTGGATAGGCGTGATTTTGGACAAACAGAAGAAAGTTATAAGCCAACAAGCAGCTACAGTAGCCAACAAATTGACAATAATAGTATGTCATTGGATCAGTCAAGTCCATTACATTCTCAAATAAAACCATTGCATCTTGCTTTCACCTTTTCGAAACCAAACTGGTTCAGCAAAATGCACTCATTTAATCTTGCTCGATCATCAAGAGAAATTCAAGCTCAACATCAACAAAGTCACACACACACAGTTACAATTCAACCTGTTGTCAATCCCACCACCGTCAACATGAAGACATCAGTGTCATCGCCATCACCTAATACATCAACAACATGGAGATCTACTTCCTTCTCCTCAACCATGAAGCCAAACAGTACTATTGGAACAACCAGTATTCAAACTACATCATCGACGTCGTCGACGACACGTTATTCGACCTCTTTAACGCCTACGTTTGTGCCAGCTATTTATCGCAAGAATAATCCCATTCGTATGTGTCCATCAGGACAAGCTGTAGACTTCATTGGTAACTGCAGACCAATAATAAGATTCAAATGATTACAAAGTAGGAAATAAAGCTAAGAAAAAAAGAAGAATTAAAGAGAATGATTTAAGAACTTTATATGGAGGGCTGATGAACTTCTATAATTGCACATGTATGCATACTTATTAATTGACTGTTGAAAACACATTTCATCAGTTTTTTATTTAATGATTTTGACAAAATGTAAAACAAAATGTTTATCTAAATTATTGTTGTACGTATCGCATGAAATAATGAAATGTACAAAATTATATGTACAGCATTTTTGGGTGCAGTGTGTAGTAGAACTTTATGAAATCGGCATTCAGACATTTATGTAGTAATGAGTGATAAGTGCAACAGAAATAGTTGAAGTAGATCCACCGCTATGTAGTTGGTACAAGTTGATAACATTGCTCATTCATGTAAAAAAAAATGTTGCCTTGATTTAGGTGCCTGCACTTCCAGTAATAATTTTACTTTAATATCATGAATACGTATGAAACTGCGTGATGCAGTGGGTAACGTTTATGGATTGACATTTGTCAGTTACAGCTTTAAACATAATTGAAATTACTATGAAATGAATGGTATATTGTATTTGTGAAGTGTTGTGAATGCATAAATATCCTAAATATTCAAACCGGTTAGACAACTAGCCCTAATCCTTTTCCATTGTATACGTCAGTCAATACGTTTGTGAACGCAACAATGTAAACAAAGTGACCAGAAATAAATTTAATCCAAAATTCAAATACTGCAGTCTAAAAATATGCACACATAAATGTACCCGAAATTAAAAAATGATAGATTTTATGGGGAAAAACATGCCAAAAATAACATTTAAACGGAATCGTTTCATAAATAAAGGGTACTACGAACTTAGAAGAAAACTAGATGAGATATATGATTTTATTCAACATTTTGAAGTGTGACAGGACACAGGAATGTGACAGGAGTGATTTTTATGTGGTGTAAAAAATTGTAAACGTAGCATTTTTGAATTTAGTACATTCACTTTGAATAAATCAATTGCTTTTTCAAAATTGCATAAAATCTTCCTCCTCATAATTCAAAATTCAAGAAAACTTGCTAGTAAAGTTAACGTTTATTTATTTGAAAACTGAATTTCTTCGTAATAGCAGAGAAAACATGAACTCGAGAGATTTTTGTTATTTTGTTTTCTATATAGCTATATTTTATTGCATGACTGGGGTAAGTGAAAAAAAAACTTTAAAAAATACTAGATATGCATAATATTTCAAACCAGCTCTGTTACTTGATTTTTTGTGAATAATTTACACTTATCTTTACAGTTTTCAATTTCTGGTTCGGAGAAAAGAGAGTTTATAGTAAAAAATTGTACGGAACACGACCATTGCGATGAAGCCTGTTTCACAGGAGGATATTTGTACAATAGATGCGATCCAAATGGCACATGCGTTTGTGACTGCAGTGATGTATGATTTCTATTTGATTAAATGTTAATTTTTGAAACCAAACTGGCATGCGGAGAGAGATTAGCAAAAGATTTTTTTCTGTTTCTTGTAGTCAACCTTGATACCATCCTCTTTCGCTTCAGCGTGTAACATTACGCAACCAGACGGGCACTTGAGGGATTCTTGTGATAAATACTGCAACGCGATATACCAGAGGCCCTTCAGATATTGTAATAATTCGGAAGGATTTTGTTATTGCACTTGCGTTTGTAACGTCAACCATTAAAGGTTACAACAAGAACATATCGAGTGTGATGGCAGTTATAAAACTGGGGGTGCATATTCTAACGCAAAATTCCTTAATAATGTTCAGCTAATCTAATCCCAACCTAACTTACAAAAGTCTACATTACTCCTTTTTTTCTTAAATCATTTATGCGTGTGGGATGACTTAAAATTCAGACACATTCATATTTAACGATAACTTCATGTTAAATTGAACTAATTATCGATTACCAAACGTCATATTTAATGGTAAAATTTATTTATGCACGTGATTGCAGAGATTTTTCTTTTATTCTACTTTTTAATAAACTATGCATGGAAATAAATGTTTGATATAGATGAATAAAACGTCAATGCTATCTCTGTATTTTTCTACTACTTGGTAAACTATGTACAATTATTAAGGTTGTCTTGATTGTGATGACGGCTAAAGCCTTCGACCATCAATTGAACTTGTACACTTGACTATTGTCTTTTCCAGATTAAATATTTGCACCTTGTGGATGTCTCGTCGCATACCAATATTGATAGCAAAATCAATACAATGATGAAATTCAGTCTACAAGTTTCTAACTACAGACCCTGTTAAGGTTATCATTCTTTTTATCTTTAGTATATGCAGATTTCAAGTGCTTCCAATCAGTAGGCGATGATACAGTAGTGTGCCAAATAAAAGTGATGATGGTCATATCTGTATAAAATATTTGAATGCGAAACCCTCATCACTTCATCATCAAAAGAGCGAATGCTACCTGAGCTTCATCGAGAAAAGTTATCTGTCCTTATCATGTCCTCCATGGATTTTAATTGTATTTTTCCTGGGAGCTGTCACACTTGGTTCAAATTAATCATGTCTTTGCGCAAGTGTCAATAATCACAATTCATCGGTGTTGTTTAACTTACGATTTCATCCAATTTAAAATCCAAACGTACACTCAATTTTGCATATGCTGGCATTTTAAAGGCTATATGTATATGTGAGTCTACCTTTAACTGTTGAAGTTTGTTTTAAATCATACCAATATTAAGGCATTACACGACATTGATAAGGACAATTTTTTATCAGTTTCGGCATACTTTCATAAAACGTATAATAAAAATGATTTTGATTTAATTTGACATTCTACTGCTTCACATTTTGTTTCAGAAGTAGCCAGTCGGAAGACGGCCTCTGGGCAGACAAAGGTGATATTTTACATATTGCATCCTTCTTCCTTTCACCAGTTTTATATTTCTAAAGATTTTAACATAAATAATATACGCGGATTTAGAATACAGTCGTAAGTTTTGAGAAATAATTGTAGGGAATCCAGCAAAACATCATGTCTGACGGGGAGACAAAAGTTGTGCGGAGAGGATCAGTAATTTCCGCAACTGGTGTGTTTTAAAGTATCTTCAATGAAACTTCCAGTAAATTGTCTACTTTTCTCTCTACATTAGAGAATTAATTTTCAACTTTCTTTCGTCTAGAAAAAGATGAAGTGCAGAAGCCCTCACCACCAGTTAAAACCGACTTCGAGTCGATCATGGAGAAAATCCCTTATCCTAGGGCAGTTTTCTTTATCATTGTCTGCGAGTTTTGTGAGAGATTTTGTTATTATGGAATGAGAGGTATGAAATAAATATGAATTTGTACTTGGCAAAGTGCTTACAAATGTTAAATCTACTGTAATTTTAAACATCATTAAAATGTAATATTTTTAAAACTTTTTCCTAGCTGTTCTAACACTGTATTTTAGGAACGCACTAGGATGGAACGAAGATTTCTCTACCGTAAGTTTCAATATAGCTAAATTGCATATCTGGAGAAAAAAAATCTTCATGATTTAAATGGAATTTTTCGTTGAAAAAGGTAATTTACCACATCTGGGTCATGCTTTGCTATTTCACACCACTCTTGGGAGCTATGCTTGCAGACTCGGTTTTGGGGAAATTCAGGTTTGCAAAAAACGATGTACATCTATCATCTATGAGACTTTAGAAACGAGTTAATTTCTGTAAGATAAACAATTCTTATGTATCTCAATTACAGGACAATATTCTATCTCTCGATTGTGTACTGTACTGGAAGTATTGTACTTTCTCTGGCTGCAACACCACCCTTGCATATTCCAACAGTGTAAATAATGGATTATATTTAAATGACCTGCAATATGTCAAATTGAAGGATTTATCTCCTTTTATTTAAAGCAACGAAACTTTTATTGTTATAATTAATTGATATGATAAAACATGTCAGGTATAAATTTTGTTTTCTTCTTTTGCTTTTACAGAGCATTCAGTTGTATCGGTTTAGCCCTTATTGCAATCGGTATTTAAACTTTATTTAAAAACTTTTATTTCAAAACTATATTAAACTTTTGTTTAAAGCTTATCTAACCCTTTTTTTGAATTGTTTAATTAATTACAGGCACAGGTGGGGAACTTTATGCAATTCTCAATGAACTGACATTAATATTTTTCAAAACATAATTTGCCAATTGGTAGTATTTAATATGTGGAACAACTTTTGCATTGGGAGTTCACCCGGACTCCTACTAAATGAAATAATACTACAATTTACGAATCTAATTCTGGAAAAAAACTAGAATACCTTTATCCAAAAATATATACTTTGAAGCAATCCTAATTATCATTATTTAAAAATTACTACGGGGTACTTTAGAACGTAATAGTTACTAAAACCTTTAGAGACATGAATATAGTACCCCATCGTCCATTATTCGGAAACGGTGCGAGTCCGGGAGAACTGTCAATAACAAAGTTGTTCAGAACATTATGTTATTGAAAAATTATGTTTTGAATTTTGAATTGTCCAAAAAGGCGGAATTAAGCCGTGTGTTGCTGCTTTTGGAGGGGACCAGTTTAAGATTCCTGGACAAGAATCCCAGTTAGAATCATACTTTGCAGTTTTCTACTTCAGTATCAACAGTGGTATGTAAACTTGAGACAACATAATGCTATATATGAAGCATTCATGAATGAAAACATGGGTTGTGTTTTATACTATGCTAGGTTCCTTGATAACACAAATTATCACGCCCATTTTCCGAGAAGATGTATCCTGTTTTGGAGATGATAGCTGTTATCCACTTGCGTTTTCCGTTCCAGCGGCTCTCATGATTGTCGCACTAGGTACATATACGTTTTACTCATATGTACATATTTGCTAACCTGATTTTGTTTGCTAAACATTTGCCCGTGTATTTATTTGCACAAGTGAGATAAGAGTTTCATACGTACTTCCATTTTATGTTCCACAAAACCCTTTTAAAATGTAGATGTAGAGTAATGGAACAATTTTAATTTGTCCTAATTATTTAAACTGCTGTATTTTTAATGACTGATTTGCAGTGATATTCTTGGTGGGACGACCAATGTACAAAATTGTCAAACCACAAGGAAACATTGTTCTTAAAGTTTTGAAAGCTGTAAAGGTATGAAACTTTCAGTTAAGAAAGTTGCTGTTTTTATAACACAACGAAATAAATGCGCATGATTTTTTTTTGCAAACAGCATTCCTTTTCAAGGCGAGGAAAGGAAGTCAAGGCTGGACGTAAAAGGGAACATTGGTTGGATTACGCTGATGACAAATTTGAACAAAGATTTCTTGATGAAGCTAAAGTGGTGTTTAAAGTTCTCTTCCTGTACATTCCTCTTCCAATCTTTTGGACATTGTTTGACCAACAGGTAGGAATTCGAAAATACCTTTTCTTATGTGTCAATGAAAGAAATGTTTCTAATCGAAATACATACAAATTTGTATCGTATACTCTGTTAACCTGTAGGGAAGTCGATGGACTTTCCAAGCAACCCGGATGAACGGTGCCCTCTCAAGCTCTTTTGGAATTAAACCTGATCAAATGCAAGTGGTCAACCCTATTCTGGTATTGCTCTTCATTCCAGTTTTTGACAGAATTGTGTATCCTCTTTTGGGGAAATGTGGGCTGCTTAAAAAGCCACTTCAACGTTTGACCGTTGGATTGTTCTTTGCTGGAGTTTCATTCGTTGTGTCGGGTGTCGTTGAATTATTCTTAGTGGTATGATTAAGTCATGTCACCTTTGCATAAAATTTTCAAAATTAATTAATTTTGACAAGGGCTTTAACTGTGTCTGCATGAAATTCTGTTTAGCCCACATACGCAGTCGAATTGGCTGAAGGCCAATCTAATCTTCATATTGTTAACGCGATTCCATCGTGCGTAATAAATGTAGCCGATGGTGGACTAGAATCCAAGCAACTTTTACCAAACGAGATGCAAATTTACGAGGCAATTGACACAAAACATTATAACCTTACTTTGAGCGGAGATTGTGACTCTCTTAAGTTTACGAACCCGTATTCATTTCCATTGAACTCAGAAAATGTAATAATTATTTCTTGACATCAGAATTTTCTACAAATTACACGCTATAGTAATATCAAATGCCCTGTTTCTTAATCACATCTTTTGACTTTTCTCATTAAAACAGGCAACAACGTTTGTTCTGTATGAAGACGAAACTAATAATGAAGTGAAGCTGGCCCAAAGCATGGAGCCGGACGAGCTAGAGAAAGCTGAAAACGGTGACCCTAAATTCAGGTTTGTATTTATTTAAAAAATATATCTGAAAAGTTCTCTTTACTTCTGCACAAAAGTTAAAATAATCCTGGATATCCATTATGCAGAGTAATGTTCATAGGATTTAAAGAAGCTAATGTTAAAGACCTGATTTTTAACCTGGATGGTGAAAAACAAGCTCTGAGATTTACTCCCGATGTAAATGGTGATACAACTGAAATCAAAGAAATTGAACCTGACAAGTAAAACCAAATATCGCTTGTTACTTTTTCACAACTATTCTGTGTTAAACACACGCCTAATTTGTATATTTTTGTACATAGGTACCATATGTCAGTGGTGCATAGCCTTGCCCCCGAAGGAATTACATTTTCGAACAAAATGGAAATGAAATTGGGTGGAAGTTATGTTGCCACCGTCGTTCTTACAGCAGATGGGGTCGAAGCATTGTTGGAGGAAAGCTACCAAGTAGGCTTTCATGAAATCACGTCACCAAATTCCGTGCACATGCTCTGGTATACTTTCTTTGAAATCGATTGTCGCAACTTTTGATACAATACCGTAAATGTGAACTATAATTAAAATTTATGGTTGGTAATTTTTAGGCTGCTTCCTCAATTCATTATAATGACCATTGGTGAAATCATGTTCTCCATCACTATTATGGACTTTTCTTACACTGAAGTATGTCATTCATGGAGAAAAAACTTTTCCTAAAATTATGCCAAATTTACTTTCAAAGATTTATCAATAATATACTATTATTTTAAAACTTTTAGGCCCCACCCAGTATGAAGAGTGTCATGCAATCTGCTTGGCTTATGACTGTGGCATTTGGAAACTTAATCGTCGTCATCATTGCTGAAGCAAAGATATTTAAAGAACAGGTATAAATCAAATATTCAACAATTATTTCAAGTTTTTGCACTGAAATGTATGATTTCTTCCTTTTTGCAGTGGAAAGAATTTTTCCTCTTTGCTGGAATTATGTTCGTAGATTTGCTCATTTTTGCCTTCATGGCATACAGATACAAACCCAGCGAGAAATTCTGGGCAAACGATAATAATAAGAAAAATGAGGACGCTGAAGAAGATGACAAAAAAGGAAAAGATAATTCAGCATTAGATAGGAGTGAATAGTATTTAATTTAAATGTGTACATACTTTCATGATCTTGTGGAAAATTACGGAGATGAACGATATTACTACTATTTATTTAAACTAAACATTTTCCCTTCTGTAAAACTATTCTTATATCATATATTCGGTTAAATAAAAAATCAAAAGCAAAACTTTGTGTATATGTATATTCATTGCAAACATACTAAATTGCGATTAGACAAAATGATGACTAATTGGTAAGTTTGATCGTAAAAAGGTCCTAGTATAATTTTCCATATAAACTTTTGTGAACGTTTGTGTATTTATTGTTTTTACACATTTATGTTGCGCATCCATTCGTTAAAATGCCATAAAGATCTACACAATCAAATAAAAACCTTGCGAATATGACTCATTTTCAGCAAAATACTATTTTCGAGATTTTCTCAATAAATTAGATAATATAGCAGAGCACAACCATATTTATTCTGACAATGAAAATACCTCATTTTACTTTGTCCTTGTTGAAACTTTATAGCTTGCTAATTATAATGCAACATGAAGTATATAAATGCAAAAGAACGCCTATAAAAATTCGTCATCATCCATAATATCCCATATAGACGAAATGAATCATATGTGTGCACTAGACGCTTGTACCTGTCAAAAGTTCTCATGCTTTTGTCGGTTTTATGCAAGTTACTGAAGTAGTATGTATGGAAGAACGTTTCAAAGAGTTATGGAGTGCTGAGTTGCCTGACACAGATATGCTATTTCTATAACAAACACATTTTGCTGCTTACATCATCCAATGTTTTTCGTTTATCGAATTTACCATTCTCTCCTCTACTTCACATTTTGAGATTTAAGCACTATTACTACTTGTGGACATATGCATGTTTACAGGGATATATTTCTTTCTACATGTATGTTTTTTTGTAATCTGACTTTGCTTGACTTGACATATGAAAGCATTGATCACTATGAAATCCCGGATAATCATATGCTGTTTTCTATTCAATC
>JAQFXM010003831.1:0-18860 GCA_034693345.1 Entomobrya multifasciata
ACCATTCTACCATCATCGTATGATAACTTCACCTTCATCCCAGTGATGTATGAAGATGGAGGAAGACGTGGCATAATGAAAACCAATATTTTCCAGACTGCAAAATGACTTTAGAAATTCAACGAAATGACAGATTATTGGAAGAGGTTGGAACTGCGGTTATGATTGCTCAACTTAAGGAAAATATCTTGACTGTACCTGCTTCCTTGAATCGTAATACGTCTCAGTTGAAGAAAATCGTTAACAAAGTCATTTTGGCGGAAAATTATGATATTTACTTATTGGACATTAGACACCATGTTAATGAATTAAATGGTCGCCCGAAATTGGAAATCAAATGTCTCGTAGTCATTTGGCTTCCTTGCTATAATTTATTTACCGACAAGATAGGTAACTCTGTCTGTCTGTACCTGCACAACTTTGTGTGTCAACATTGGTACCGTATTTTAAACGTATCATAATGATTAGTGGTTAATATGAAAAAAACCAGTAAAAATATCGAGATGTTTGTCGGAATAATTTGAACTACTCTATCACGAGAAAATATGTAAAGGGAGTAGTATTCATATATCATAACTATCAATTGTCCTACATATTCTGAAGAAGGTTCTTCGCGAAAGTGTTCATTTTATTATTATTAAAGTAAAGTTATTTTCCAGAGTAGAAAGCAGTCGAGCAATAATATAGGTAAATCATGTATGATTGGCTCGTCGTCGCTATCCTGTAAAAATTATTGTATTGAACAATTTTCCACGTGAAAGTTTACTTATGTAAGCTTCTACGAGAATGAGCAAAGCTGAAAAGCTTACCAAGTTTTATTCGTTTTTTGATGGGATTGAGTTTTTCATTTACCAGCATATAAGTAAAAGGTAAAATATTTGCTGTAGGAAAAGCGCTATATGGAACGTCAGAGTACTAACCTCCAGTCGTAATCAAACAAGACAAACTAATTCGAGCTTAATTCATAATTGTCTAAGATTAAATGTACATTGTCAATAAAGACACGAAAAATAAATAAAATGAACGCTTTAATCTTAAATTGCAATCGTAGCATATAATTGTTTTTTCATAAGTTTTCTTTCAGTAATCGATTAAAGACGATATACTACATCTACTACTGTAGTGTAGAGACTCCAGTTACATTTTACATCTCATTTTCAGCAACAGACCAAATAGATTAATTGGGTGTATGAATTATACGTAAGTTAGAAAACCCATATTCCGTGTTAAGTGCGTCGCCTTGAGTACGAATTAGTAATGTTTAATTATTGATGATTTTATGTGCATACATAAATTCAGCATATAAGACAAGTTGTCGAGTAATTCTGAGAAATAAAGCCTTGCCGAACTGGCAATATTGCATGGGTAGAAAGGAAAAATACTTACTGAGTACAGATTCAGGGGCAACATAGCATTGCGTCAAACAAACATTGATCTACGATTTATGCATGCCACAACTTGTTACATACATTTTGGTTCATGAAAATGTAGCATCGTACACAAACACTACGACTGATGATGATGATGATAATATAATGACTGAAAGTGATCATTATTCTTGTTTACCGAAAACATCTGCATTACATAGTACCATGCATGCAAGCAGAATAATTTGAATCATAGTCTTTTCTAGGAATTTTTAGTTGCATGCATGTTTACTAACTATGTATTGTAGTTTGTAGTACACAACACATTCAAAGTCACAGACAAAGAACAGGATTTCGGGAGTAAAAAATATAAAAAACGAAATCATATGAGCCATTTCATACCACATGTGTTGTACTTCGAAAAGGGTTTTAGATCGTTTTTTGCAGTATACTTCGAGCTGAGCTTTACACAGTACTATCTTGGTGCTAGTCATAGTTTAAGTTTTACACAATCCATTTTTTGGTTAAAAATCCAAACCAGCGGATACACGAGGTAAAAGAATGAGGTTAGTTCAGTGGACAACTATTCTTTTCTGTTTCTTTCATGGACATAAATAAAATACTTATTCAAGAGTACGCATAGTAGAGAATAAATAGTACATATATGTGCATATGTAATCATTACAGTAACACAGGAAAAAGTTGAGGTGTTTGTATAGATTTTCATAAAAAACAAACGCCCGATCGGGGTTTAGGAATGAGTATCTCAAAAATTCAGTTTAAGTGGGAATCGAATCGCCGAGAGCCCTTAACATCTATGTTTTATACTCAAAGAAAAACATATATAACTTCAAGCAAACTTGACACGTTGACAGCATAAAATTGGCAGCTTCGATCGAATTATTACGCGAATTTAGCTTGTGTACGCTAGGCACTCACATGTCATAAATATTTAGATGGCAGCTATTACTGAAGATGGTATAAAACGCGTTCCCAAAAGTCAATTAAACTCAAAACTGCATTGATACAATTTATCATATGAATAGATATACATAATGCGACTTGGTTTATATTTCAGTAAAACCGTCAACCTTCTCTGAACAAGTTTTGCTAGAACAGGCTCCAGGACGAGATTTCTCTGTACCGAATGACGTTCCAGATTTAGCAACATTGGAGGAAACTAAACGAAACGTGCAGAAAGTAGTACACGAACAGGAATCTTTTTGGTCTTGGTTTTGTTTCCGACTCTGGTTCTGCGACTGTTATCATCCCCGTGCGCCAGGCGGTGACTATTGTTTGTGCTGTTACGGTTGTGGAGATTTTTGCGCGTGCCCCGATTGTGATTGCTCATGCTGTAACGATTGTATATGCCCAGCAGATGCTGCAATTTGTGCGACCTGCTGTGAAGGGGTAGGCGCATGTGGTGCATTATGTTGACCGCTATGACTGTCGCACAATCTAGTAATTGCGGTTTTAAAATTATAAATATTGAGTCTTATGACTCAACTTATTGAAAAAGTTTGTGCCAAATAGCCAAATGCATTTATTAAACATACCGAATTTATATTAGTAAAACAAAGGCGGTTTGTGTATTGCCACAGTACAATTGTTCAGTCATGGCCGGAATTAATAGCGATGAGGGTAATTTTTTAAATGTTCGATTTCACTGCTTTAAGTTATTGTTATAATGGAAACCATCTTATTAAGGGTAAATTTTTATTGATTTTAAAGTACTTGTCACTCAACCAATGGCGGATTCGTCCATATTCCACGCTTTAACAGAGGATACTGTAACACAAAATGCGGAAGAGGACAAGAAAGATAAAAGACGGAGATCAAACGAGGATTTGTATGATTGTTGCTGTTATACCAGTAATAGTGGAGATAGTTGTTGTGGAATCATTTGTGAATGGTTTCTGGAATGCTGTGGCTTATGTAAACGTTCCACAGAAACTTCAAATGTTCCTGATAGTAGCAACGATGATGGCTGTGGATGCTTGGAATGTTGTGCAGGTTGTGATTGTGATTGTTCTGATTGAAAGCTTTAATTTTTACCAGAGAAATGTTCAGCCACGATAATTTAATTAGGAAAAATCGACAAATTATATTTACTGTTAAGTAATCGTTAACTACAAAAGAAAAGAAAACAGAGTCAACTTGTTTTTTACAAACAACGGTAGAAGTTTAATGCCTAAGAATTATAAATGTATTCCTTGGTTAACGTGGCCTGACCATGTTTGATGACAAAAGAACGTTGATACTGTTGTAATACATAGATTTTACTTTAAGAAAGTGAAACTGATATGCTTGAAACGCTAATATTAAAATGTCATGCAATTAGAAAATGCGTCCATGTATTCCATCCATTGATTAAGACTACACTATGTATACTTGTTTTAAAGCTAAGATTAAGAGGTAGTAAGGCTGTTTAATTCGAGATTACTTTTATAATGTTTTTGGACTCTTTTATAATGTACTCAATGTACTGTATACTAGGCCATGTATAAAATAATGTATTTTGCTTTGTAAAGCATATATGCTTGAAATCTCGTAATTCCCTGCTGAAACAGTAAAAGAGCAAGTAAATTAATAACTTATGTCACATGTAAATAATTATGCGTAAAAGTTCAAACTGATTGTACTCAGAACGCGCAGGAAGTACATATCATTTATTTCTGTCAAATGATTTAAAGGCAGCATAAAAGGTGCATGAAAATTTATCACTGCACTGGTACTGATACTGATTGGATTATAGTAAATAGTAAATGATCGACCATAATTCTTTTTACTAAAAACATTCATTGTCCATCCCGAAAATTGCCAATATGTTCAATGCACGCAATGAAAATGAAAAATCATAGTTTACTCATGAAACATTTGAGATCAATTCGTCATCAAACAATTGTTATTTTGTTATTGTTCTACCGTACGCACGCAGAACGTGTTACATAGCGGTAGAATTGAAGGTTCTATTTCCAAATCTATATATTTGTTAATTTTAATTTCATAGCGTAGACCAAAAGATGCTCGGAAAAATTGGTTTAGTTAGTTAGCTAACTCGATAAATGTTCGTATAGTTTTCTTTCATGGGGGAATGTATTCAAATCCTCATTCGAAATTCAAAGTTAGTCACAATGTGTACGCAAGTATTCCATATAATCACCAGAGAAGAAAAAAGTTGAAGAGTTTGTCGTATTAATTCACAATAAAAAAGTTTAATCGTGGTATTGGAATGAGTATTCCGAAACTTCAGTTTCAGTTCCACTGGTACTTGAAATGTGGAGAGCACTTTGCAAGCACTCTCTTTTCAAAAAGAAAAACATCATTTATAAAATGAATTCAAGCAAATTCGACATTTGACAGTACAAATTTTGTAGCTATAAGCTATAATCGAACGATCATTTGAATTTGTGTTTCTGCGGGTACGTGCATACGTTAGGAATATTTTAATGGCAGCTATAACTGACGATGGTATACGAACGTAAAAATTAAGTCCGTCAAACTCATAATTACTATGTAATTTATCTTGTAAAACGGTATACATTGCGAATTGCTTTATGTTTCAGTGAAACCGTCACGCTTACCACTACGAGCTTTCCAGGTATCACAGGAAAAGATTACAGGAGGGGATTCGTCTGTACATAATAATGATGTTACAGACTTAGCAACTTTGGAAGAAACTAAAAGAAAAGAACAGGAATCAGTACACGAGCAGGAATCTGTTTGGTCATGGTTTTGTTATCGAATATGTTGCTTTGACTGTTATCTTCCCCCCGCGGCGGGTGTCGACTGTTGTAGATGCTGTTACGGATGTGGAGACTGTTGTTCTTGTGATAATTGCGATTGCAACTGTAACGATTGCATGTGTACACCAGGAGCAGAGCCACTTTGTGGAACCTGTTTTGAAGGCGCAGAAGTATGTTGTGCGACCTGTAGTTGTGAAGCCGTCTGTGCATGTTGTTGTTCATTGTGCTAATTGTGACCTTGCTTTGGGTGTAACCGTGTTCCACACAAATCTAGCAATTACTGATTTTGGTAAATCCCTATTTTTGAATTTCGAAGAAACTGTCGAATGTATTTTAGGCATTTACCGATTTTTTTATGTTTGAAGGATAGATGCATGCATCTCAACATTGCGATCGTGTCTACAGAAATTTTTGTTCGGATCAATTTCATTGTTTTTATTAAAGTTTCTGCTAAATCGGAAAGTAATGCTTATCATACGTATTTGCCGTAATTTTTGGTTTTTGAAGTACATGTCATGCAACCCATTTTGGCTCCATCTTTGTTCTATGACTTCGTTAACGCAGTAATTCCTCAAGACCCGTGGAAAGAAAGAAAATAGTAGACCGATATTTAACCTGATTGTATTATGACTGCTACGCTTGTCAAAATCAAATTGTATGGTGGTTTTCATTGCAATTATATTAATATCTTTTTTTACTTGTTCAATCAGTTATTGGTAATTCCAAACTACTAGTTTTCTAATTAACACATGAGTTTAATTCTTTTGCAAATTATAGAATTCCATTCCTATAAGATTCGCTAACTTTTGTGTTTGATTCTCATCAAGAATGCCATCTCTTGCTGTGACGGTTATGTCCATCTCGTCCATATAGCTAAAGGCGCATATCAGTAATCCTGCAAAATTTAGCACATTTTATTTATTGGTTTAACCAATCTAGAACTAGTATTTTATTGCACTTAGTGCATGATCGCTGATCTCATATTTATGTAAAAATAAATTAATCCTACCCCTTGCTCCTCGCAATGGCCCACAAGACATAGTTAGCTCTGAACAACGACTTGAGGATCCTATCACGAATTCTTCTGATCCTCCAGCTATATTGGTTACCAGCAACGGATGTGAGGTATTCTTCACAAAAGCTTTCCTCCAAGGATTGACCCAAGTTCCCATTTGAATTGCCATACATTTCGCATACTTATGTAAATTGGATGTTTTCATGTCGAGAACGATTTCATTGCATTTTTTAATTCGTGCTGAAAGGGTGCTTATGTCCGTTGGAATGTCAATTGATGCTGAATAACTGAAGAAATAAAAATCAAACCATATCTATCTATTAAACGATATATTTCAAAACAAATACAGATACATACATTTTATTTTCATAATATTATAAATGTATGTCTAACTTATGGTTTGCCAATATATCAGGATGATTTGCTTTAGGAAGAACCCATTTGCACTCAACTGCTTTTCCAGCTAACCGAGTGTCACATTTTTCTATTCCTCCAGCGACAGCAGCCATAATAACTGCGGAAGTCGTAACATTATTTCTCTTAGCAATTGATTTCACTTGGTTCAACGAAACCTTCTCCGAAATGCCGACGTTTAATGAGTTGATGTCTTCCTTATCAGAACCAGTGTACTTCCAAGGACAGTCTCGTGCTTTTTGAGCAATGAATTTACCTTGAACTTGAACGTACACCACATAAAATGGCAGTAATACATAATATCCAATCTGGTCAAGTAAGCTGGTTTTTAAATATTTCACATTTGGCTGGGAAAGCTCCTTTTGTCCAAGGCACTCAACAAACATTTTGAGAATAGATTTCGTATCCCCCAAAGTGTGATGAAAACGGCAGAGTAAAACATTCCGATTTTCGTTACTCTCGTAATTTTTAATCAAGATAACTTCCCATGGGCTTCTATCTTTGGGAAATAATTTATTCACCAGTTCTTGATGGACTTTTGTCAAAAAATTTGGATCTCGGTTGTACATCCGTTCACTAATGTGATTGGCTATGTTGAAAGAAAGATCATCTTTCCAAAATCGATAGCCTCCAAAATCAACTTGACATTGTTGCAACTCAGGATAACGTAAATGCTCATTGATATCTTTTTTGTCTGATATCTTTGCTTGAAGAATATTCTGTACGAAGAGCTTTCGAGTTTCGAAGATGTTGTAATTCAATAGCCCCTTCGAGTACAAACGAGAATACCAAAGTGGCTCTTGGTTTTGTTTCACTGTAGTTTTCTTCCAAGGCTGAGTCAAAGGGGTCAAGCATTTCTTCAAATGACGATTTAAAAAGTTTAATATATTGGGCCAGGAGCCAACGGTAAATGTAAATAGGAATCCATACTGCAGTCCAAAAGGCACATTTGGAACAACAATGAAGTGTTGTATACAAAATAGAGTATAGATTTTGGGTAGAATCTACAAGAGCCATTCCTGTTTTTTGCAATTTGAATTTTAGAAATATACAAGTGTTTTGAAGATCAATATTGTGCTACAAAAAATTATTTTAAAAAATCTGAAGCCTGCAAATATTCGCAGGCCGACAATACAGTTGATAGTATGCCGAGAAAACAACGTTGACAACTTTGAGAATGAGAATTCACCACGTATACCTCGTGCTTGACATTAAAATCAAAATGAACATTTTTATGAACAACCATGAAAATTCATGGCAGTGATAACCTCATGAACGAAGATAAGCTCCTTAGAAAACATCAGGATTGGTAGGCTTGTAGTGAGTAGTGATGTATGATTTGGTCTAGGATGAGTCTACGTTTGTGCACTTATGAATGATTTACATAATTTATACATATTTTAATCAACAAGAAAGTTGTAGATATACTCTTTTGATTAAAATGAAATTGCACAAGACTAAATTTAAGTTTAAGTTATATTTTTTTTATCTGGACAAAGATTTTAAAACGTTAACCTCCTTTCCCATTAAATCAGCTAGCTTTTGAGTCTGTGCTTCGTTCAAAATACCGTCCTTTGCAGTAGCTGATATTTCAATTACATCTTTATAGCTGAATCCGCAAATAATCACACCTAAAAGTCAACAAAAATTAAAACAAAATAGTTCACGTAAGAAAGATACATAAAATGCAACGATGTAAATTGAAAGATTTTCTTACTGCACGCTCCGCTGAGTGGTGCGCATGTCATGGTAAACTCTGAAACTGGACTAGATCCTATACTGAACCCTTGCCCTTCTCCAGCAATGTTTGTAAGAATCAATGGAAATGTTGTGTTCTTTAGCCACTGGATCCTTAGTGGATTAAACCAAGTTCCAGTTTGTAGTAAAACATTTTTATCATATTTGTACAAACTGGATGACTTGAGATGCATGAAAATTTCTTGACATTTCTTTAGACGGTCTAATGGAGAAATAACGTCTGTGGGCAACTGAATTGTTCCAGAATAGCTATTATAAAAATTATGGAATATACTGTTTAAAAGCACATGTTAAATAAATTTTTGACCAAATTGAAACTGACTTGTGATTTGCTAATGTGTCCGGGTGACCAGGCTTGGGCAGCACCCATTGACTCGGAATTCCTGTCCTTGACAGTCGGCTGTCACTTTTTGCAACTCCGCCAGCCATTGCAGCCATTATAACTGCGGAAGTTGTTACATTGTTCTTTTTAGCAATCATTTTAATATCTACCATTGAAATTGGTTTGGATATTCCCACGTTCAATAGAGTTTCATCTTCCCGTTTGTACTTCCATGGACAACTTTCTCCTTTTTGGTTGACATAATGCAAGTACACTTGAGAGTAAACAAAGTAAAATGGGAGTAGTGCATAGTAATAAATTTGATCCAGAACGTTATGACTTTGATACTTGACATTTGGCATGGCGAGTTCCTTCCTGCCAAGGTTTTCAACAAGAACCTTCAAAAGGGACTTTGTATCTCCTAATGTATGATGGGATCTGTAAATGAGCAGTGTCTTGCTGCTATTGTTTTTGTAATCGTTTACCAAAATCATTTCCCATGGACTTCTCTTTTTCGGGTATAACTTGTTAATCATTTCTGTGTGAAGTTTTGGAATGTTTTTAAATTTAGCGACACTGTATGGTTGCTCTGTTATGTGGTTATTAATACTGAAGGTGGGGTCATCCTTCCAAAACTTGTACCCTGCCAAGTCAGTTTGGTACTGCTTGTACTCCGGGTATCGTGGTACTTCATTACCCTTCTTGTCTTGTATCTTGGCTTCCAGAACATTTTGTGTGAAGAGTCTACGGAGTTCATCTAAACTTAAGGGGGCGTCCAAAATGAGTGTGAAACTAAGCGAGTTTTTTGGAGGCTCTGTTGAATAGGATTCTTCCACTGTGCTGTCGCAGTGGTCAAGTATTTTGCCAAAGGATGGTTTACATTTCCCCACAATGTAGACTAATAGACAACGCAGTGTGTAAACAGGAATCCAGATAATTGTGAAAATAAAGGACTTAGCTGCTGTGATTGCAAAAACTCTTAAAGGGTTATCCCTCAGCACAGGTTTAATTGACTTCATGGTTTCAGTTTTTTAGAGGAACTTGTCGTTTACAAAAAATGTCGACACTTTGTTTATTGACAGACGATAGTACATGCGTATATTTGAACACTAAATTCTAGCCGGCTTCAATTAAGTCTTAAAAACTGCTGTCAATGATATTCCATGCCACTTGAATGGTGCAATTGACATAAACTTGCTATATGTACATGGATAAATTGTATATTTTAATTTGAACTTACATTTTAGACTGACAGATCTGATATCTCAAGTGTCGTAACCGAGATGTTTATCAGAACAAAATGTGAAATATATCTTTTTTATGGTTTAATATGATATGTATGGCTGTGTTCAATGAACTATTAATATTATTGGATTTTTAGCTGCATGTTCCATGTGTGCGTGTTAAGATTATATTCCATATTCATGGTTATTAATGGACAAACAGCAAAATAGCTCTTTCCACGTTAAACTACCGTACACAATGCTTTAAAATTATACACGTTATTTCGTACATTACATGAAATACATAGTGAGAAATGAAAGTTAAAAAATCTCGCTCCAGTAATTGACCTTGCTCATTTTTGACATGCAGTGGTGGTATATTACTACTATAACAGCTTTATTGATAGCAAGCAGCAAAATTTATATTACAATGATGAATGATGAGAAAGTGATAGTTAGTGTATTTTTATAGCTATATATTTGTCATTTTCTGAGTAGCTACCAATGTTTTGCATAACCTCCAAATAACGAAATGCATATACTTGAGCACGTTCATCAACCGAAAGTGAATTAATTTCGGTACTGTAACCATCTCTGTGGGTTTACAACTACGCAAAAACCGTTTCATTTTTTTGTTATCTTTCCCATTTCCAAAGTTAAAAATTTTCCAAGAATTTAAAAATGCTTTTGAAGTGGCAAAATACTGTCCTAAAAACCATAAAGCCATAGCCCAACCAAAATAACCGAAGAATACTGCTAGTCCAATGATTCCTTTGATTTCCCAGGATAAACTTTCATGAAATCTTATCAGACAGAGCATACCAACAACAACAAAGTAAGTCATAGTAAAGTTTGCTGGGAGGAACCGTCCATGGAATAGTTGACAAAAGAGGATCTGTATAATTTGTGCCGTTCTATAAAACTGCACTAGATGAAGATTACGGGTTTGCAGATGGCCACTTGTTGGTTTTTGTATTTCCACCTTTTTATGTTCGAGAGTGTTCACTTCGTCATCGTCGACAGCAAAATTAGGACGATATTTTGACCTGAATAAAAGTCAACCATTTCGGAATTTTAAAACGCAAGTAAATTTTGGAAACTAGTTTTGGAAACATACGTACATACCGAAAGTCATGGAATACAGCAGCATAATAGTGAACTGGAATAGCACTACAAATTGTATTAATGGACAACTCCGCAATAATGTTGGCTATCATAAATAAATGAAATAGGCCAATTAAAATGAAGTACATAGCTTTTAAAAAATTGTGACCCTCCAGATAATCCACAACCATTGCTGATGTACAGTATACACTACTAAGTGGTTCCCTACAGTAATGAACCATTGCTAAAATTGGAATAATCACATTGTTAGCCATGAATAATTGGATAACAATTTGAAGTAGGAACTCCCGTTTCCGAATGAATTTTCTTTCTTGTTTTGTCTGGTTGGTCATATATGTACCTGCACAAAGCACATTTAAAATTTTGTATAAAATGTAACTTGAATGAATGTAACATGAGTAGAATTCAAACTGCTTATTTTTACCTGTAAAGTTAATAAAATACTTGGTAAATCCATTGAATGTTTCAGAGTAAGTATGCCTGATTCGATAACAATTTAATTTGTCGCATAATGACAAAAAGAAGCTTAAAATGTATAAAAGATGATATGCCATTTCGGAATATATAGCAGAAGACTTTGTTTTACCCATATACAGGTACAACTCTCGAACGAGAAAGCAGAAATATAAGAAAATGAAACACGAACATTGTTGCCACCTTCCATAGTGAAGTGAATCTTTAAAAAGTCCTTGGGAAGTGACATCCCAAAGATTAGGAAATGCGCAAAGATATCTACATTGATAGTTAATTGTAATTGCCAAAAGTGGAAACACTTTTTGAATCTTCATTCTTTTAATGTACTATTAACACAAATGAATTTCCGTATTTCTTGTGAAATTGAAAAAAAGTCAAATCGAGTTATCTCGAAAAGTAAACAGTTGAAGACAAAGGTATTCCGATAGGAAATCGAATGACCAACATCAAGGGCAAATCATACTATTTTATAGGCAAACTCCCGCCTAGTCAGACAACCTTGGGTCTAATGAAAATAAAAATGGCAATGGTTAACCTTGCCTTGGTATCTGATAATAATAAAATCGGTTGTAAAAACAAGGAAATCAATGACATTACTTCGATAGCATTGGCACATAAAGCATATATATTCGTACTATTACTCTTGAACCGGAACTAAAAATTACAATTAAACGATAGGGGCTCAATTACATATTATAAGAACAGTTTGATTACAAATTGCTATTGAATTACCGTAATACCAAGCATAATGCATAATCCATACTTTTGTTGCAGCATTTATCAAAAAAGTATGAAAAAAGTGTAGTGGAATTTCGAAAGCGATTTTGAAACCAATGAATTGGATTTATGACTCTAATTTAAAAGGTCAATCTCAAGTACGAATTTAAAGTTTTTGCTACGATTCGGTTTGAGTACAATTATTTAAATTCGGTTTTATACTTTAAGGCTTTCATTTATTTTATTACACATAATTTCGCTTTAGTTCACAGTTATTAGCACAAGTAACAGTCTTTACGACGAAAAAATTATGACAAGATTGCAAAAAGTATACAGCTCATACTTTGTAAGATACAGATCATTTAGAAAACAAGGAGCACTTACAAAACTAAAGAAGATGACTAGATTATTTAACATTTTTTCATGGTCCAGCACGAAAACTGGTTTATAGCGAGTAAAATGTAAATTAGGAAACGGTAACGTAAATGAGATAAAGTTTGGCAGAATAAATAGGTAAGCAAAGGCTTAGGACGAGAGGGAGGAGGCAATAATAAGGTTAGGTTAAGATAAGTAGGTAAACATCGGAGGGATCATAGGCACAAAGGATAAGGAAGGAGTGGAAGGAATGAACAGCAGGATAAAAACGTATTCCGAAATAGTTAGAGTCAGAATACGTTTCAAGGAAACCACAAGGTATAATAGGAGAGATGTTTGAAAAGGAAACAGGAGATGACAGCAGCGTTTACTGTGAAACTGACGTTTAGCCATGATGTTCATAATCAGGTTTACTAATACAAGAGCTTATCCATGATGAAGAGGAGTTTTGGAAACTTGAGCTCGGAAACCATGTTCTATTGAAAATGAAAGTAATAAAAGAAAGGTTTAGGAATGAAACGAGAGCAAATATGATAAGCACATATCATTATCATATAACAAAGAATACAATTTTACCATCTGCTACGTAGTTGACAGTCCGCCAGCTACCATCAGGCTCCTGAAGGCTATAGTGGCCCTTGACTGTGTTCCCATCCCTGTTATGAAGAAAAAATAGTTATATAATGATGCATGCATAAATGAAACGATAATGAAGTATTTATATAAACTGTTTCGCTAATTGCCTCCACTCGGCGGCCGATTTCTTGTCCCACGTTTTACTGTCTTTGACACCATATCTGAAGGAACAATTAAAAAAGATTTGTCAGTCTACGAAATTCTATGAAAATTTACACAAAAATTTAGGTTGGAGTATATTGAAATGTGGATGCTTACCCAAACTTGTATTTTGGATGAGAGTAGTAATCGTGGTGGTGGCCTTTGTGCCCCTCAGCAACGATCCCATTCCCGGGCGCAGGTGCAGCCCATACCCACACAACTCCCAACACAATCAGTGTCTATCAATAAAAGGTAAAACATAAATTGAATATTGTACTATTTTTTGTCATGAAATTGTTTAATTGTTTTTCCTTCATCGATAATTAACTCACCGGAATAATCCAAAGTTTTCCGTACATTCTAAAAAGGCAACTTCCTTATGTGCGAAGTTTCCTTAAGATAAAACTTTTAAATCACTGTACTTACACTGGAAGTCACTCGTTTGCTTATCAATAGGGAAATAAGATTTTATATTTCTTTCAGTGATTCCGGATACATGTGGGGGATCTAAGGTGTTATATTTGTTCTTTTGCTGGGGCAAGCCAAGGAAGGAATGATACCATTTTGACAAATTTCCGTTTCTTTTATACTGAATATCTGCTTAGAACATAAGCGAGCAATTTATCAGTATCATATCAAAATCGTTTTCATGCACACTTATTTTGAGTTCCTTAGGTTTTTCATGCATAACTGAAAATTAGCAGCACATACATTATCTTGCGAACAATAATATCAAACACAGTGAGGTGAGTCTACATACAAGTATTAATTATATAAAACATAATAATCAGATTTAACAGAGAGATTGGTTGTCAAATTTTGATACGACACATAAAAATGTGCAATTGTAATAATTAATGATATTTCTGTTTAAAAGAACGAGTTGTTATATTACAACGGATGCTGCACATTATATCGCAGGTAGTAATTTTGCGAATAATTTAAATAGCCAAAAATGTAGTTCGAAAACAACATGCTATGCGCGCTTGGCCAATTTATCTAGAACTTGAAAGAGCGAATCACTGCGTTTTCTGTTATCAAGTTCACTTGCCTCTCGGAATATGGTTGGATTCATATTAACGCTTTGATACTCATAACATAACAAGCAAAATATTTCAGTCTGTGCACTTGCTATACACAATATATCAACATCAGTTCGTTTTAAAATCTAATATTTTATTGAATTGAAACATAAAAACAATTAATATTTAGCGTTTGAAGGGGAAGGAAGAAATTAATTCAAGTGCAGTTAAACGCTGATTGTTATTGTATAAAAACATGAGTTTGCTGAGCATTTTGGTTTACAACTAGGAAGGAACACGGCATAATTCAAAACAGATCAGTTAGCGAAAATATTTCTGCTTTGCTGAACAAAGCGCTTTTAAAATTTGTGGTTTTGATTTTAAAGAAAGACAGCAATTTGTTGGAATGTTAATAATTGTTATTTGACACGTGTTTCATCTTTTCATGCTGTCAAATTTATGATAAATCATATTTAAATTAAGATGTTTTTTCAAAGTTTCAAAGAAAAAATGTAGTGCAGCAATGTTCATTTAATTGAGTAAAAGTTTTTCAATGCTAATAAACGAGTTAATTAATTTTAAAACGTTATATTTATTTGACGATTTCTGAGATTAATTTTGAAACTGAAAACTACGAGTTGGTCTTTTTGGTTTTCACTTAGGCAGTCTGACATTCCAAATACGGCACTTTTAAAAAGACAGATAGAAAATGAATGACACTACCAACATTATATTTAGATGAGCATTCAGTTTAAATATAATGGTCAAAAACATCAAAGAAAAATACTAAATACTGGATTAGATTTTTAAGCAAAGTATTATTTTTATTTCAGATAAGAGTTAATGGTTATTCGTTTAACATTTTACATTGCAATGTCAAACTTTACTATTAACCGATGTACAACAAAAAATCTAAAACATTCATAAAATCTAAACATGACTTCACAACAACACCTTATCATATATCAGTATAAAGTTTGTCTACAATATTTACAATCAGGAACGTTCGCATAACCCCGTAAAATTATTTCAAAATAAATAAATAACTCTGAACTTATAGCATAATATCAGCCATAAATCGTTCATAATGTCAACATATCAGTATCAGTCATAGTCACAACTTTTCAAAAGTTGTGTGTAAATGTTATTAGTCAACATAGTAATTTGTCGAATCTGTTCATACAACAATTAGATATAACATATGATAATTGCATCTCTATCTTAGTATAATAATGAGTTGGTTTGATTGAGCTCGATGAGAAAAACTATTTTTTTCTCTTATGTAATCCTATGACACTATAAAGTCAATCTACTTCTTTCCATACAAATCATTTCCGATTGGTCCATGAGGTATACCCACATGAGGCAATCCCTTTTCTACTACAGTAACTGAATTTTGAGATACAGTGTGTCCAACGTGACCAATAGGACCATGGGGGCCATGTGGAGGTGGAATGGGGTGTCCGAAGCCGCCATGATGGAGACCACCTAAATGTCCAGCTCCCAAAACACCGACCTGTTTGCCATACTCGATTCCTATGCCTTTACCTTTACCATAGCCAAAACCTTTTCCATACCCGAATCCCTTTCCATATCCGACCCCCAAGTATCCAGTTTTTCCAATTGCTATAGGGTAATCAATGCCGTATCCGTGTCCCTATAATAAAAATCACACATGATTTTAAAAAATGTATGAAATCATTCGCAAGGAATCCTAAAACTGTAGCATACAATGGCATTGAATCCATATCCATGTGATTCATAGTGGTGGCCTAGACCTAGCCCATGATGATGTCCATGTGGCACCCAACCCTTTCCAATCCACCCGACACCCTTTTTGTATGGCAATGGCTTGAGACTAGGTGCAATGATTTTGTGATAATCTACTGAAAGTTTTCCATCAATAAATGCTTGCTTCAATTTTGGAATGAGAGTTGGCTTCCAAATCACAGGCTCCCCCCATCCACCACCATATCCTTTGTTGCAGGCAATGACCACTGTCATTGAGGAAATCACCAAAACCTACACAGTTTTCGGAAAGAACCAACCAATTACATATATGTGTATACTATATCACTCATTTTCAAAAAATATGACACACGCTTCGAATTCCAATCTATTGATGTAAAATTTTCAAAATACGGTGTATGAATATGTATGTATGTATTTTATACGCACAATCGGTAACAAAATATTTTCCATTTTGCACAAAATTCACTTCAAAACGAATCAACCATAAAATTGTTCGGATCAAACCGATTTCCCTCTCCAGTAACTCAAAAGGTAACTTTAAAGTTTTTCCACTACACCCACTTCATTTACTATATGTCTGCATCTACATGGAAGTAGGAAGAAACTGACAGTCTTTTTGCACAAGACATGCAAGTAAATAATCCCTCTTCACAATCCAAAATTCCAATCTTAACAAAACAAATTGACAGCAAACAATGAAAAAATTATAGTCATAAAAAAGGCCCAGTCAACATTAAAACGAACAAATATGCATATAAAAGTTAATAATGAAAATGCTGCCATCAAAACTTTCCTCTCCACTGACAATCAAACTGTATTGTATAATAATAAAAATAAATGTAATCTTGATGGATGACGAGAAGAAAGAGAGAGGTCAAAGGACAGCACAGGATGCAATTGTTTATGTTGTGTACTCAAACATATAAAAAACATAAAGGCAAAAAATATGCATTGGAATGCATGCATATTCATTCCATGATATGCAAATAATCTCGATGATGATGAATTTTCATACATACCTAAAAATACACTTTTTTGCTTTTTATTCCATTTTGTCTATTGTCAGCAACGCTTTGTTAATACGGATTCATCAAACAAAAAAGATGGTTGCAAGTTGCAATTGCAGCGTATATACATTTTTTATGAATAAAACTACAAATGTACAAATAAGATGCATGATACAAGCAAGGCACGCGCGTACTGAACTACAGTACAAGTAAGTACACAAGCAATTAAATTATTTTCGTGAATGTGAACAATGGAATGGAGCATTCAGATATTTCAGCAGAAGCCAAAGGAGATAAACGCGGCTTAAAAAGCATAATATCTGCCAGAGTAGGGCCTTCTTCACAATAAAAGTTAATTTATAAATCCTTGAGACAAATATATGTATACCATGTAATGTCATGTAAAGCTTAGCACGCATCGCACATATACTAATTAATACTTATTAAAACCATGTGACCAGAGCAAATAAAGGGGTGAAAAGGAAGCTCTTAAATTTATCTTTGGTTTTTTTGCTTTGAAATTGGCTTTTGTTTTGCCTGCAATCTGTCGAGACTACTAAACATAATGTTGAGCTACTCTGAATTCTGAATCCTTTGCGCTGAAAATGAATCTGTGACTCATTATAATGTTGATATGTTGATGCTACAGCGACATGAGATGATGAGGTGAACAAAGAAACAGTAGTATGGAAACGTTGACTTGTTGAGTACTCCTGTAAACCATTTTAAAGGACTAGACACGTTTGAATTTTTTTGGCAGTTGGCTGATATTGATAATGGCTGGCAAACTCGTAAATAGCCGGCACGATGATATTTATCGTCTTGTTACATCTTGAGCTTTCGCTACCATCGCCAAATCTTTGACTTTTAAAAAATTATTTAAAACGACAATTATCGTCTTTGACCACAATACCTAAATCTGTGTCCATTATCTATATTATGTTTGTGTTGTCAGTTTGTCAAACCGAGGAACATGGAAGGGTTGCAATGCAAGTTTACCTGTATTGCTTGCCAGTTAAAAACAGTTTGTTTTTGAGCATTTGGCATGCATGCACGTAAAGGAACCCTCAACCGTAGCGCAATTTGTAACTACCTTAGATAATACGTGTACGCATTGCGATAACATTTAGTGATAACACACGCATGTTCATCTAAAGATTTCATCTGGCTGTGTTTATGGGTACGCTGACAAACCTGAACAAATTCAGTAATAACCTTCTCCCGTGTCACTAAACCTGTTAAATATATACATGACATGGTTCTTTTAAAAACTATTTTTTGCAAGTTGCATAATACATTTATTATTCGCTCGTTTTCTTCGTAAAACCTATTTGAACTTCACAAACCACTGTTTTTTATTACTTATAACTTGCAAAATTTCAGGGCATCTCTCTTGCCGAGCTTATGATATGGTATCATTTTCATTTAAACTAAATATAATACAGCATGTTTAATAGGTGTGTATGCATTTTTTTAAATGACATTGCACTGAGGTGCAATTTTATGAAGATAAGTTTTGCAACACAGCAATAACAAAAGAGTCTAAAGTGCTCTTTTAAAATTAAAATATTCCTTTTCTTCTTCAACTATTAAAATTAATTATGCTTTAAATTATTATGGTTAAATGTCCCCTCCTACTCAGCAAGAATGTGATAAACTGCGCTGCTATCATAATTAACAGTGTGTTGAAACAAGAGATATGTGAAAATAGATGCGACAAGCCTGTTTTGAGAAATATTTCTCCCATGTTAATCAAATGAGAGTTA
>JAQFXM010003832.1:0-18854 GCA_034693345.1 Entomobrya multifasciata
CTACCTCTTGTACCTTTCCTATTTTATTTATTTGGTGGCAAGAGTGTGTTCGCCTTTGCTGTGAAAATGAACTATGTGGGAAAAAATTCCTAGCATCACTAGAGCATTTTATGAATGGAAACTTAAGATGTATGTCGATGCGAAAAATTCAATAGTAATCTTGAGGAATTGTTTATGGAAATCAATTATTATTGGAACTTCGAAATTTATAGTGCTAGTACACAGAATGTTTATTCGTAACTATGTGACAAGACTATTTGTGACTTGGATATAACTTTCTTCGAGGTCGACTAAAAAAGTTCAACAAAATGCATTGTCGACCATAAAAATTTCGACTAAAAAATTCCGCTATGTAGCAGTCGTTTATGTAAAGTTCGACAATAAAAAAATTCGTCTCCTATATTCAACTAAATTAAAGATATACTAAGAAGAAGTCGACTCTATTATTGCGTCCCGCCATTGTCATCATACCATAAGAGCAGTATAGATTATACAGTCCAGACAAGATATGAAAAACTGAAGTCTGAAGTGCCTCAAATGTTATCAAGGTAATCCAAAGACTTTTTTTACACAAGTTAAAGTCTTACAGTTAAAGTCTATTTCGATTTTAGTTGCGATTCTAGCCACTTCGACTGGAATATACTCACAACAGTGTGACGATGCTGACCAGGTAAGATTTCAGCATTATATTTTTAGTTCAGTTTTTAATCAGATAACTCGATATGCAATTTTACTGTCAGTCGCTTCAAATGTTTCAAACGAACTTGAACTGATGCATAACTGTGTCATTGAGATTACCTTGCATAAACGACAATGTCATTGATTACGAATATGATAACCGATGATAACTAATTTGTCCGACTAAAATGGTTAACTTAAATATCGAATATATGAAGTGCAAAAGCTTCACATTGTTTCATTAGTAAAATTCCAGTTATTATTTTATTTTTATTCACGAGAAAATATAACTGGTTTGTACCATTTAAAAAGATGCAGTCGGTTATTTATTTGGTTGGATTTCTAGTAATTTTTGTGGTTGCATATAGTCAGCAGTGCGAAGATACAGAGGTAAACTAAAAAATAAAAGTTTTCTAAATAAATTTAACTTATAACGAAAATGAAACTCGATATTTAAAACTTAACTTTACCAGTTTGAATGTACCAACGGAAACTGTATTCGTGGAACATGGTTCTGTGACGGGGATAACGACTGTGGTGACTGGAGTGATGAGCCTGAAAACTGCGTTCCACCATGTCCAGATGGATATGTAAGTTTATGTATGACCAGTTTAATATATAGTTAATTGTTAACTTAAATATTTGAGGGATATAATAAAATATTTAGTGGAAATGCCCCAACGGACAATGTATACCAGAAAGGTGGATTTGTGACGGGGATGACGACTGTGGAGACGGGAGCGATGAACCTGAAGGATGTCCACCATGTCCAATTGGATATGTAAATAAATGAATTGATGCTCCATTTTAAATGAATAATTAGTTATATAAAATGTAGTTGATCGAAATGTGTATTTTTGGGGGAAATACTTATAGTGGCAATGTCCGAATGGAAGGTGTATTAGCGCAGGCTACATTTGTGATGGGGATAATGACTGTGGTGACTGGGGTGACGAAGCAGAGGAAGCTTGTCCTTGTTCAGATGATGAAATAAGGTGTACTTCCCCACCAGGTGATGGTCCAGCAGGTAACTGCATTCCACCAGAATATATTTGTGATCCGGAAGGAATTTGGGATTGCACTGATGGTAAACGAATGCGTTATTTTAGTAATTTAAAAGTATATTAATATTAAGTCGTTATTTCAAATAGTTTTAATAATAATAATAATAGTCAAATAATGTTTTAATATATTAAAGTTATGGGTTATATATTATTATTTCTAATGAAATAAAATGGTTAAATGTTTGGAATATTTAAGGGTCTGATGAGGCTAATTGCTCTACCACAGCTGCTTCTACTCAAAAGGTCCCTAATGTTAAGGTTATTGCTTTGAGAAGTAAACATGCTGCATATAAGAAGAGTTTGAAACTTAAAAAGGCAAAAAGTAAGTTGATGGATAGCAGGAAGAAGCAGGAGTTTCTTAAAGCTGTTACAAAGAAAGTAATGAAAAAATAAATTAAAAATAAATGCTTCTAAATATTTACTTGAATTTAAATAAAAACAAAGTTTAAAAAATGATATTAAGAGTGTCATATATAAATTATTTGTTTTAAAAACAAACCCTTTTTAATCAGCTTATTGTTTTAATACCATTTTAAAATAATTTTATGATAAGGCTGACTTATTATGTATCAAGGTTATCATAAACTCAACTTTTACAGTTTCAAAAACCATGTCAATACATATTGATTCTAAAATTATAAAAATAAATAATTTATTTCCAATAATTTATCAATATATTTGAAATATAATCATGATCATAACTATAAAAACAACCAAAATTTTCAGTCAAAACAGTCTGGTCATTTCTGGTTATAAACATTTATTTTCATTGTCATCGCACCACAATAGCAGATGTGATTTATGGATTAAGCAGACCAGACAAGATATGGAAAAACTCAAGTCTGAAGTGTTTCATTTGTTATCAAAGTTATCTAAAGACTAATTTTTAACACAAGTTAAACTGATACACTTCAGACATTCAGTATTTAAATTTAGTTCAGTATAACTAATATATTATACTCATACGTCCAGTAAATAGGGTTACTAAAATGAAGTCTATTTCGATATTAATTGCAATTCTAGCTATGTCGACTAGAATATATTCGCAACAGTGTGACGGTGATGACCAAGTAAGATTTAAACATTATATTTTTATTTCATTACGAAATTAGTTTATGAACCCCAATTTAATTTAATTTTTTTAAAATTCAAATATAGTTTGCATGTGAGAATGGAAATTGTATACCAGAATTTTATGTTTGCGATGGAGATAACGATTGTGGAGACGGAAGTGATGAACGACAAGACTGCCCACCATGTCCAGAAGGATATGCAAGTTTACTACAACTACTAAGCAGTTAAAAACCTATAAGCTAATTAGTTCAGTAGTTAATTTTCTAAAATATTTAGTGGAGATGTCTCTTAGGAAAATGCATTCCAGAACGGTGGATTTGTGATGGAGAAAACGATTGTGGTGATTGGAGTGATGAGCCTGAGGGATGTGGACCATGTCCAATTGGATATGTCGGTTAACTAAAATTTAAACTATATAACAAATACATATTTTGGTAAATGACAATTAATTTTGTGAGGATTTTTTATAGTGGAAATGTTCAAACGGACGCTGTATTCTTGACAGCTTTGTTTGTGATGGAGATAACGACTGTGATGACTGGAGTGACGAGACAGAAGACCAGTGTCCTTGTAAAAATGACGAATTTAGATGTACCTCGCCTCCAGATGATAATGTTCCACCAGGTGCTTGTATTCCTGCTGAGTATGTTTGCGATTTTGAAGGAATTTGGGATTGCACTGACGGTAAAATAAAAATAAAAAATATTCAAAGTTTTCATATAAGGTTTTAATACTTAAAATTTGTTTTATGGAAATATTTTAGGTTTTGATGAAGCTAACTGCACTATTCCTACTGCTGAACCTTACAAAGCTAACACCGAAAATGGGATCGTCTTGAAAAGTGATAAAAATGACTCGAAAACTTACGAAATTCGGAATAAGCGGATGAATAGCACAAAAGACATCAATTTTGACGAAAACAAACCAACAAAGACGCTTTAAAATAAGTTTAAAAAATTATTATTTAGTGTTACAAGATGTGTAACTAATATATATAGTTCTAGTGTGTAACAAAATTTAATTATTAAATCATATTTGTATGTATGTTATCTCATTCGAATAACTATTTACCTAAGGCTGCAGTTTTTTCATGTACTCAGATAACCTGATATGCAATTTTACTGTTTGTCGCTTTAAAAATAACAATTAAACTTGAATTCTGTGTTACTCAGACTACCTAGCACAAACGACAATGGCATTGATAATGATTTAGATAACCGCTGATAAATAATTTGTGACAAAAATCGTTTACTTAAATATCGACTATGTCAAGTGGAAAAGCTGCACATTGTTTCATTAGCAAAATAGCAGTTGAATACCAGTTCGTATTTGAGTTTTTTTGTAAAAACGTAACTGGTTTGTACCCGTAAAAAAGATGCAGTCGGTTATATATTTGGCCGGATTTCTGGTAGTTTTTGTGGTTGCAAATAGTCAGCAGTGCGAAGATGCAGAGGTAAAATAATAATAAGACTTTAATAAATTCAAAATAAAATTATTAATTAAATTAAACTTATTATGAAAATCGAAGTCGATATTTAAAATCTAACTTTACCAGTTTGAATGCGCCAACGGAAACTGTATTCGTGAAATGTGGTTCTGTGACGGCGATAACGACTGTGGTGACTGGAGTGATGAGCCTGAAAACTGCGTCCCACCATGTCCAGACGGATATGTAAATCAATCACTAAAACAATATTTCAGTTTAAAAAATTAATCATAAATAATGAAATAATTTGAAAAACATTTAGTATATATGTCCCAGTGGAAAATGCATACCACCAGTTCTTGTCTGTGATGGGGACAACAATTGTGGTGACTGGAGTGATGAAAATGAAGACTGTCCACCATGTCCACCGAGATTTGTAATTTTATTATTACAGTTATAGTTACTATAAACTAGTGGTTTTATTAGCTAACTGATTTAGTATTTTTTAGTGGGAATGTCCAAATGGAGAGTGCATTTTTGACGGTTTTAGTTGTGATGGATGGAATGACTGTGGTGATTGGGGTGATGAGTCAGATGAGAAATGTCCTTGTGCAGATAACGAAGTAAAGTGTCCTACTTTATCGCCACCTGGTGAAGGTCCAGGAGGTGGATGTATTCCATCTGAATTTGTTTGTGATTTAGATGGAATTTGGGACTGCCCAGATGGTAAAATTGAGTATAGGTTAAATAAAAGGTTAAGGTTATATGATGAATTTAAATGATATTTTGATTATATTTAGGTTTTGATGAGGTTAACTGTACAATTCGAAGTACTTCCACTCGTAAGGTTCATAAAGTTAATAGAGTTGTTGGAAAGAAGGTATCGAAACCAAGAGAGGCTGTAAATATTTTACGGGATAGTAGAAAGAAGTTTATCAAAGTTATTTCAGAGACGATGAAGAGACAAAATTGAAAAACAAGCATATTTAATACTCATTTTACAATATGTATTGTTTTATGTTCTGGGTATTTATGAAAATAAAAACAAATATTTAAAAAGTACATGGTTAATTTCTGTGAAACCTGCATAAATAAATGAAAATTTACCATAAAACTGATTTGGTATTAAGTTGCTATAGACAAAAATTAGAGAAACATTTAAAATATACTTTATTAGTTGGTAGAATTTTTACAAATCTGCAAGTTAAAAACTTGAATGTTAAATCCAAAAAAGGAGTGTGAAAAAGTATTCTGTAATATTTATATGACATATAAGAGATATTAAGATTCAGTTGAAGACTCAGTCGTGATGCTGCCATTTTTTTACTAATTTTTTTCACGCACGCTAAGTTTTATTGTTTAGAAGAATTTATGTTCACAAATTAGTTTTATTACTAGTTTGACACCTCTTTGCTTTTTTAAGTGTCAAGGTTTGGACAATTTACTTGAAAAGATTTAAAAAATAAAATACTTTGAGTTTGAATGTTGAGAAACCAAGTAAGTAAATTTAAGATAGATTCACTCATTATATATTAAGGATATAAACTATGAAATGCGAATCATTCCAGTTGACAACCTATTTTAATTGGAAGACAGGAAATGGTTGATGATATGGAGAAAGGGGAATAGACTTATATGCTTGATGTACGAAAGTAAGTCGTGAACATTTAAGTTTATTTTGTATGCAAAAGCATATATCAAACAGAGTTGCGGTTTGTATGCACAGACTTGAAACGTGGCTTAAACTATTTCTTGGAAAATATTTGAGATTAAACTTTAACGTCAGGTCACCAATTTTCGTAGTTCTTCTGAACAATATACTGATAATAAGTGATAAATGTGCTTAGCATTCGTGTGGAGATACTCAGTAGTCTTTTTATAAGTCAGATTACTTTAGTCGTCCACAGCATTTACTAATCGTAAGTCCTTACTAATTAAAGCAATTGATTATTTTCTACTTGTGAACTCATTTTTCTGAGTAAGCGCACTGTCGTATTGGTGAAAATTTTATGGTAATGATCTTGTTAAATATTTCCGGGTGCATTCAATTACCCCAATGAACGTTTATTGGGTATTGATTGAAATGGTATCAATAAGTATACTGTTTCATTGTCAGTCATCAGCCTGTCTGTTTAAGTTTAAGAATCACGATAAGGATAAACTTGTTTACTACGCCGTCCGGTTCTGTGCTGAAATAATATTTCATGTTTGAATATTTGCTGTTGCAATAACTCTTCAAATTTCAGTCGACATGAATATTTTTCCAGTTTGTAGTTTCATCAGCGCATAAATAAGTATGACTGAAAATACTCAATACAGATACTTGAGGTACATTGATTTGCACAGTAAATATATATTTTGAAATTTGGAAGCCCAAACTTGTTCCATGGTTCAAACGTGGCCCCTTTTTGAGTCCACTCTTGGTCTAAATTTTGATACTGAAGATTGCAGTGATGATATTTATTTTAACCTGACAAAATTTAAAAAAATACAAACTAGGATAATTATGTTTACATTCAAATAGATGTCGTGCTAAAATTAAAACGAGTTCTTAGTAAGTTGTAATGAACTGTTATCGGCGGGAGGGCCTCCTCCGGTGAAGGTTACAAGAAGGAGAATAGCTGCAGCTATTTGTATTGATTGACTAATCTAAATAATAAATTTAAATGGTGAAAAATAAAAACTGGAAAATTTTTAAGTACAAAAAAGTCTAAATGCAAATTATGTAATTTTTTAAACTGTCTTTCAACTTGAAATAATAAAGTACAATGTCAATAAGTCAATTCAGTTCACATTATGTCACAAAATAATAAATAGTTAACTTTTAAACATTGTTTTTGCAGAGAAATAAAAGAAGAAAATATTTAACTTTAAATTTTACACAAAAATGTTTGTCTTGTTAATTACGAAGATAAATGGATTCATCGTAGTTATGCGATTAGTTTCTTGGTTTGTGTGCCCGTCCGTCCTTAAATGCTCTCACTTTGACATCCTTCAAGCGATTCTCTTCAAACTTGGCACACTTCAAGATTCAAGCAATTTTAAATTGAAGAATTTAGTAAGCCGGTAGGGTTTACTTATAATTTTCCTCGAGTACTTTTTGTGCATTTGAAGTTGTGCACTTGTAGTTGTGAACTTGTAATTGTGCATTTCGTAGACCTAGATAAGTTCCAGAATGGTACTACAAAATAATAAAATAATAATAATATCCAAATTTTTATTGATACTTATAAATTTCAAACCAGTAAAATATTTAAATAAATAATTTAAGCAACTTTTTTAGAAATAACGAAGAAATTCTATTAAACAAAACTGTCAAGTTTGCACAAAAGTTTCCAGATTTTGCTGAATTTACCGTTTTTACATCAATTTTGAAATATAATTTAAATTAAATACTTTAGAAATCGCAATTACATTTATTTATTTTTTATTTAAAAGTAAACCTGAAAATATGTAAACTTATAGAACGTTTTTATTTTGCAAACAGTTCGTAACGATCATGTTTCAGTTGAGCAGTAAAATTCCGAAATATTTGCAGAATTTCACTTTGAAATTTTTCCTGGTTTATTTTTAGTTGAGCCATTTGTGTTCCCAGTTCTTCGAATTGATTGGTCCAGTCCTGACACTGACAGGTCTGGTTTGTATTGCCAGCATTTTTACCCTTTATGCTTTCTGTTGTACTCTCGGAGGTTTTTATTGTTTCTGTTGTGATAACATGGGAAGAATTACAGCTAATTTGGAAGTAGCTTGAGTTGGGATCAGGTCCAAATGATTGAATTTTATACGCTTTCCGGGTTACGCTGTTTGTTTTGTCATGTTCCTGCATATTTCTGGAACCATAGTTGTGTCCGGCTTTAATAAATGTCGAATTCCATTTAATTTCTGTACAATCTGGCTCGTTATATAAAAACAAGCCATTATGGTGGTTGTCAATAGACCAATCAGACACATTTTGGACATGTTGGGGAACGTTGACACATGAGCACACGTTTTTGTAGCTTTCAAGCACATCAGGAGAAAAACCAGAAATAGAATCAAGATGTGTGGTTATGTCAACATTAAGCTGATTACCACCTTCCCCTTCGCTACAAAGCTGAAATGATCTGATATATCCAATTCTGTAAAAAGTTATGAAATTAAGTCAAAGCTTTTATAGGGTTTTATTTTTACTATGCTCTAAACTAATATTGTTTGGTGCTTACTCAGAATAAGTTAACAATATATCCCCAGGGAAATGCTTCTCGCTAAAAGACGACTTGCAACCCTTATCCCAGTAAGCAATGAAACATGTATCTGTTCGGATGGAAAAGACCATCGAGTCCCATTTATCTTGAGGAATATTGGTGCAGCGTAAAGTCGAGTTGCTTTCCCATAAAAGTCCTTTTTAAAATCAAATTTGAATTGGAATACACTACAGCCAAAATTTCGATGAAAAATGTGGAAAGTACTGCAAAACCACTTGATGATTTACCTGTGAAATTCGAATGTATGTATGCCTTAATGCTTACTCCATGTGCACCCAAAATTAGAAAACTGCTCAACAGATAAATTAAGTGAAAACTAACACATGAATTTGCCATTTTCGTGCACTAAATTTTTTCACAATAACAAACTTTTACTGCTTAGAAGATTTTAGTTTCACAAATTAGTTTTTCAATTGGTTTGATGCCTATTTGCTGTGTTATGTCGAGTTTCTGACAACTCAGTCAAAACTGTAGAGAAAACTAACTGCTTTGAGTTTGAATGTTGTCCTGATCACAACACCGGGCGAAAAACAAATGAAATTGCACTAATTAAATATTAATGATGTAGATTATGAAATGTAAATCATTCCGGACCAAAAAACCATTTTAATTGGAAGACGTAAGAGATTGATGATAACAAGAAAAAGGAATACATTTCATGACAAAGGAAGTAATTACAGCAAACGATATAACTTAATTTCAGCTTGTCGTTTTATGGGCACATAAATACGTATGAATGAGTATATCCTATACAGATATGTAAGGTAAATTGGTTTGCACATGACAAAAATGTTGTACACATTTTGAAGTAGGATATTCCAACGTAAACACTTTAAGAGTAAATTGTTGTTCAGGGTTTTGATATTGAATAGTCATTCCCATACAAAAAAGATAAAAAGTTGACATCACAAACTTGAAAATTACGTATAAATTAATTATTTTGCCAATCATTCAAATTTGTGTTGAAATACGCCAATATTGTTTTTGATTTAAATGACAAAATGCGAAATTCTTTATAATGATTGCATAGACAAACATTTTTTGATATTTGTGATTAAATAGAATAACGTGCGAAAGCTGACATTTGATAAAAAATAATATTGGAATTTTTTGCTTGATAAAATCAGTCATGACTTGATTCATTGAACTATACATAAAAGCTATGCATTCTTATTGTCGTAGGGTGGAAAATGAGGTGGATGTGGTTATGCTTGATGTTGAAAGAGGTAGAAGATGAGGGGATGGGACCGATGCTAATGCATTGAAGAGGGAACCCGAGACCGTGGAAGGAGAAATAAACCAGGGGAAAACAATGTAGCTCAAATGGTTACTTTTTAGTACAACACAACTTTTATATACATTTCTAATAAAACTCAAAATGAACAAAGTTTCTGGAAATTAATAATTATTTCAAAAAATATACAACATTTGAAAAGAAGGCAGTAAAAGACTGAAGGTCTTTTCCTGCTGCTGGTCCAGTAGATTATGATAGTTGCTGCGGCCACTGCTGCTGGAGTAGGCCACTGTCAACATTATGCTGTTTACCACCCTCCTCTTCGTTACAAATGCGGAATGATCTGATAAATCGAAGTCTTCCAAGTCTGCAAAATGTTATGAAATGAAGTCAAAGCTTTTATAAGGTTTTGTCCATACTATGCTAGACGCAAATATTTAATTGAACTTACTGATTATGAGTTAAAATTGTATCCCCAGGCAAATGTTTGTCGCTAATAGGCGACTTACAACCCTGATGCCAGTAGGCAATGAAACATGTATCCGTTCGGATGGACAAGACTTTCCGATGTTTATTTTCCGGAACATTGTTGCAGCCTAAAGTCGAGTTGCTTTCCCATACCAATCCTATTTATTAAATCATTTTAGAATCGCTGTACACAATATTAATGAAACAAGGTGGAAAAGGACTGGACTGGTGAAAAGATAGTAAATAAACGTGTGAATCAAGGGAGCAGGCCTAAATACCTTATCCAAACTCTGGTAATTTATAATCATTCCACTCCTATTCACATCGTGTGTGTGAGTCCGATCTGAATCTTACATTACCCCAGAAGCCGGATCACCAGCTGGAAAGATCAGTAGCAAACGAGGCATTTTAATGTTATTTATGCATGTTTCACCGGTGCCAAATTTTGTATGTAAAGCTGGGAGGAAAAACGTTTTAAAAAAGGTGGAAATTAATGGACAAGTGATGATGATCAGTGATTTAGCTGAAGCAAGTATATTGTTTAAAAAATTAATTTTATATGAAAATTAAGAATTATGAATGAATGCATAACTAAACAACAAACAGTAATAAGTTTTTAGCATACTTTAATACTTGGTGTACCTTGGTTATAGGCATGTCTAAAACCGTTACACCAAACGTAAGAAATGGGTTTCAGTCGACCTCTAAAAAAGGCTTGATCTGTGATTAAAAATAAATCATCCTTAACTGCGCTTGGATCCTAAATCTGCACGTTAACGGTTTCATGAATACAAAAATCCAAACTTATGTACTGGCAAGGATAGATACGGAGCATTATCATACGCTGCGCACATAGTCAGTAAACGCACATAGAAATAGCACAATAATGGCTTTGTTGATGGTTATGCTGATGATCATGAGGATCACTAGCAACACATGACAAATGGGGCTGTCCAGTTAAGGATAAGGAATTCCATGTCCTTGTCGTATGTGCACATCACATATAACATGTGAAATATGAACGTGAATGTTTTGAACAGTTAATTGTGCTACTGTGGCTGGAGGAAGCGACCTCCTTTTGTTGGGGTACATGAGAACTTTGTTGTAGAAGGCTGAAATTAAGATGAATTGCAGCTGCTGTTGTTCGTACACTTGAGCATTACTTATTTGGCTGGTAATGATGGTTGTTGCAGGAGGAGCTTTATTATAGCTGGGCGAACTCCTGCAGCGCTCGTTCTAACCATAACGGCAGGTTTTAAAGTTCTGATTCATCGTGGAAGACGGATTTTCCACAGTTACTTTTGAGGATGGGCCGGAAGATGTCTTGATGCTAGTGCCTTTAGATGTTAGGGAATTATTCATAATAACAAATACAATGACTTATCAAGGCTTATCCTGCTAGTTAGGTACGCAGATAGTATCATACGGTACTGTTATCATAGGGTGATGATGACGTCGATGATAATAAGGATGACATTGATCCGATAGCTGAATAGAACTTAGCTTCATCATCTCAACCACCCCCGCAAGCTATTAGTGCCCAGGTGTGGCGTCATTGTTCCCTGAAGTTGCCGATTGTTATCATGATTATTTTACTACCATCTTGCTCGTCTTCATTTTTTTATGAGCGTTGTTGACAGGTTTTCTTACTCTACAAGCACTCTTACTTTGTTGGCAGGTTCTTTTTAAGAGAAACTCCAAATACCAGCGGAAGAATAAAAAGAGTGCGCACAAGAGGGAGGTGTTGTTTGGACTAGTTGGTTTTGCTTTTGAAAACGTTTCGATTCTTTATGCTTGAATAAAATATTTCTCACGTGGTGGCGTGAGAATTGGACTGGCAGGGCGGTCGGCATCATGTATACGCGAACGTAATTCTCTCTTATTTGTAGTAGTACAAGAAAATCCAGAGGTTTTCATGACATGATATTTTATGAAATGAATTATTTTTTCCACAAAATTTTTTTTGCGTATATAATTACAAGAATTTTATTTCATCAAGTAAGATAAATAAATGTATGGAAACTGTACTAATGGGCTTACTTGGCGTCCATGTGTAATTCTAAAATGAACAATAAAGATGAAACAAAATTAAAAATAAATGATATATTTGTAAGTTTTGTGTTCGGTCAACGCCTTTTACAACTTTAACGGAAGTGACGTGCTAAGAACTCTCCCATCGTATTGAATGGTACTTAATTTAGCACGTAATCGTATCCTGGTTTTATGTAATCCAGGTTCCACGACATTTCTTGAACAAATGGGTCCGAAAAAAACATAATTTGCATATTCAAAGGCGTGTGTGATGGGCGTTTGGCATCTCCACATCCCATTTCCAATTGAAACTGAACATTGGCATTGGATTGAATTGGATTCCAATATACAAGTACCCCATTTACTGTTAAATGATAATGCAAAGTGGGGCTCCTGCATCTTGTTCCAATTCAGTGGGTGGCGGGGTGCTGCTTGAAGGCAAATTGTCTTTTGTAGTTGGGGCAGTATAATTTGGCGGAAGGAACACAGGAGTGGGGGCTTCTGCATCTTGTTCCAATTCAGTCGGTGATGTTTAGATGATTAAAGACAAATTGTCTTGTTTAATTGGAACAAGGCAACTTGGTGCAGAAATGGCTGAACTTATTTCTTCGAAGAAGCAACCTCAAATGCGGGCTCTTGAGTAGAGATGGGGGTGGTCCTGAGTACAGTTGAAAATTGCTCCATCGTTGGAGGGGATGAGGGGGAAGGTGATGGGACTTGTGAAAAGAGGGGTGGAACTGGCGTTAAATTTTTGTCAGTTCTACTCCGTCGGCACATTGGAAGCAGCATCTTCTCGAGTTGAGCGATAGGCGACGGGAGTAGTATGGCGTCCTCAACTGGGAGAGAAATCTCTTTTGGATCAGAAAATTGTGACAAGTAAGGTGCCAAGGAGGAAGTCTCCAACAACTCATGTCTCACCGGTACAGAAAAATCACCTCTTTTTCCCTGAGCATTCACGGCGAATGCTCGGAGCATAAAAGTAACCAAACCGAGCCTATCAAAAATAAAGAAATCATTACAAAACTTATAAATCGAGAAATTTAAAAACGTTTTAAACTGATTTGCAAATAAATTACCTCTTTAAATGTGTATGAGTAATTCTTGCATTGCGGTGGTGTCACATGCAAGTTCTTCCAATCTGAGGGACACTCTTATGCCACGGGAGCAGACAACATCTGGAGAACGGAGTAAAGGATTTCGGAGTCAACTTCCCAAGATGACTGGAGATATCCTTCAATATTCTCCTTTTGAAGGATTGGTGTTGCTGGTATTGGGATGTTGAGGCCTGGGTAGTTGTCCTCCAAGTAATTCCGAGATACTTGAAAATGGTCCATGAAATAAACAATGATGTTAATCAATTATAGGGCATGAGATATGGGGGGAAAAACCTACAAACAATAAGGGGACCCAATCTTGCTCAGACATTGGCGGATAGGTAGAATTGGGAGGAATTGAAGTCGACCGAGGAGAACACAAGGTGGATCCGATGCTAGTTACAAGTAGAGGTGGAGATTCTGGTGGAGAAATAGGGGTATATGACGTGATGGTGGACGCAGTGGTGGAGGTGATAGGAACTTGGGGTTCTATATTGCAAGAACATGTCCATAGTTGGGGCTGGAGTCAGTGGTCGCTGGACAGTGAGCATAGTACTCGTTTGCTTCCTGGCGGCTTTGAGTAAATTGGAGATAGGGTATGGGCGATATAGAATAGGTTGGCCGCTGGTGGAGTCCTTGTTTCTGTCCACTACTATGATTGGACTCGTTTCCAGTACCCAGTATAACATTGATGATCTTTGTCAGACGGTAGTTGTGGTACATCTTCTCCCTCTCGATACTCGAAAATCTTACCAATACAATAAATATACATACCAATACAAAAGGGTAATTACTTAAATTTCAATGATTGATTTAATTTAAATTACTTACCATACGTGTCCATCATGACAAACTAGCAAGATGTGTAAGAAATCAAATAGACTTGAAGAGATCTATAATGGTCGCCAGCTTAAGCTCAACTAAATGGAACCACTGGCATGCCACAATCCATTCTTGAACCATGAAATCCCAGCCATGTATGATTCATAAGGCCTGAACAGATAAGGGCCCATTATTCCTTAAATACTTTTAATCAGTTTTTTCTCTTTAGAAAAGTGTATTTTTTCTTTGAGCAGCTCACCAAAATATGATAACAGAGATACACATACCACCATTGGTAGTACTACTAGCTAATAGTGGCAGAATAATTCCAGCTCCCCCGTCCAGTAATTCCAGCGCCCCGACCCAACTGGCATAATTCCAGCAACCCATTTCCAGCAACCCGTAAACGTAATTCCAGCGACCCCGTGCTGTAATTCCAGCAACCTCCAACACATAAGTCCAGCTACCTCCAACCCATACTTCCTGGAACCTACAACACATAATTCGAACAACCCGTTTCGGGCAACCCATTCTGCATTTACATGCGTTCCATTGGATTGTATTATGTATCGCAGGTTAGGTTGGGTTAGGTTTTATATTAGGCTAAGTATCGCATGTTAGGTTTTACATTAGGCTAGGTTTCGAAATTATCCCCACCAACCCACATAAGTCAGAATTCAACCCGACACAAACTCTGAAACCTAACCTAAAATAAAACCCAGCCTGCGATAATTAATCTAATATAAAACCTAACCTGCGATAATTAACCTGATATAAAACCTAACCTGCGATAATTAACCTGATATAAAACCTAACCTGCGATACTTAACCTGATATAAAACCTAACCTGCGATACTTAACATAATATAAAACCTAAACTGCGATAATTAACCTAATATAAAACCTAACCTGGGATACTTAACCGAATATAAAACCTAACCCAACCTGACCTGCGATACTTAACCTAATATAAAACCTAAGCCAACCTAACCTACAATACGTAATACAACCTAATGGTACGCATGTAAATGCAGAATGGGTTGCTCAAAACGGGTTGTTCGAATTATGGGTTGTAGGTTGCTGGAAGTATGGGTTGCAGGTTGCTGGAATTAAAGGACGGAGTTGCTGGAATTATAGGAGGTGGTTGCTGGAATTATGCCAGTATGGTCGGGGCGCTGGAATTATGCCAGTTGGGGCGGGGCGCTGGAATTATGGGACGAGGTTGCTGGAATTATTCTGCCGATTAATAGTACTTAAATAGAAAGCACCAAAAATTATGAAATTCCAATAAAAATTATGAACGACCATTAAAACCCAGAAAACTGATGGTAAATATGAAAATTCAGCAAGCAAAATATGATTCAGATTAGAAATCCTCACGAAAAAAAGTCAGGAAAAAGATCGTTTGATATATTTTTTTATGATTTATTTATTAGCCAATCAGATAAATTAATTACATAAAATAAATAAGTAAATAAATAAGGATTTTGAATAATTTTAGGAATCATTATTGGTGTGTGTGTGCTCCAAGGACTTTACTGTAGGCGCCTTTTGTACCGTCCATTGCAAAGGCGCAGCAACGTATTTGGTAGTAGTGGCCAGGTAGGAGCTAAAAATTAAAAGTTTTTACTTTTTTACAGTTTTCTGTTTTGTAAGCATTTTTTAACATAACATTTAAACATACGTTTGTAAAGGTATGTCGGATAATGCACGAGACAGCCTTGTATCGTACTGCAGTCCTCCAAATGCGGTTTTCACCGTTGTCCGGAAGCGGGCCCGATCTTGTCTCAACCTGGTAGAACAAAATCTCTTTTGGCGTGGCAGTATTCGCTAACTCAAAATAAACAACAAGATTCTCTCCTGTTTGCCGAAAGTAGAGTTGTGGAGACTCTGGTGGAGGCAACACAAAATTGTAAAATCGCTGACCGTTGGTTCGGTACACGGCAAGCTGGATCAGAAATAAACACTAAATACCGATCAACTATAAAGTTTGCACATCATCATCATCATGATTTATATTTTATGTATTTGTATGTTATGTATGTACCCGAAAGGCAAAATTCCAAAAGTTTTGGTGCCTGTTCTGGAACGCCTGTTCCAAAACAGCAACAACAGCGTTCAATTCAGGGGCGTTGTTTCCAATTTGTGGAGCAGCATGTGGTACCATTTCTGTGGTAAAAATAATTAGCAATTAGAAATAGATCATTTTAATAAATAATTAAATATTTTAATGGAGCAAGTAATTTTTTTAGCGGGTGGACGTCCACAATCCAGTGGAGAACCAACATAAAGGTGGTGATGGGGATGGAGGGAACAAGAGAACTTATCAATTGGAGGAGTCAGTGGAACAGGTTATCGATATCCTTAACCATGCTAGGATGGAGGACCCCCCGCCCCATTAACATCATGGGAGAATTTTGGGTGTCACCAAACTTGGTGGTGGGTTACCATCACTGGAGGCACAAGGGTCATCGGGACCTTCATTAAAAAGAGTGTCAATTTCTTCGACAGCGAGTTCCGCTCAAGATAATCAATTTATTCGTCAGAATTTAAATGTTCATGGGTTATCGGTGTATGATAAGCCATTGATTAGATTCAAGGCAGAACATCTTGATGTAAATAGGGCGAAGAAGCAGGCGGTGAAGGTTTTGGTGATGACAAGGCATACTGCCCAGCAGGGGTCTCGGGAGAAAGGTCAAAGTTTATCTGCAGGAGGGCCTCCAGGGACGGTAAAAGAAGGAGAACGGCGGCGGCTATTTTAATGATTAATTAACTTTTAATTAATTTAATATGGGTGGAAACTAAATACTGGAAAGATTTTGAGTACAACACAGGTTAAAATGCAAAACATGTCACATTTTTAAACTGTCTTTCAACTTTAATGTTAAGGTACAATGTCAATAAGTCAATTAAAGTCATATCGTGGGTGGTGTCAGCGCACAAATAAAATATTTAACTTTTAATCGTCAATTTAATGGTAATTTTAATTTTAATTGATAATTTCAAGAAATTAAAAAAATCCTGTAAATGACACTTTTAAAAAAGGGTTTAAAAAATGCGTGCCTTTTTTATTGGCAACATGTTTTTTAAATTGCGTGTTTTGTCTCTTAGAATTTTATAGAGTTCATTGACCTCTGTAATATATTTTTCCGATGTCACTACCTGTAATTGGTGGGGGAGGAATAAAAACAGTTTCGAGTAAAAGACAACTTATTTGTAAAAATAAATTATGATTTTAATTTTTAATTAGTTGAAAAAATGGCTTTATTAAGTTATGCGTTTATTTTTAGTAGATTACTACGAAGATGAATCGATTTATCGTAGTAATACAATTAGGTTGGTATATCCGTCCGCCCATCTGACTTTGCAGATTTTATTCATGCCATAACTTCACTACGTGACATGTCATGTCGTAATACAGATTTATAATTCATCTTCATATTTTCTTCATGTCTAGACATGGCTTGTTTTTCACTCAATTAAAACGAACAGTATGATTTGTCACATTGAATGTCTTCGACATTGGCACATTTTAACCTTGATTTCTGATTGAAGAAATTTCTAACAAGTTTGACCTAATCAGAAAGTATATATTGCTTGTTTTGTAAAAGTAAAAATAGGATTAAACATTTTTATTTTATAAATAGTTGACGTACTCATAAAGGGTTTTAACAAAGCTGGAAGCGAAGCGTCAGCATGTATTGACTTTAGCATTTTTGTCCGTCTGTCTGTCTCTATCGTTTCAGATGCGTCGTTATAGTTGCTATTAAAGCACGTTAGTTTATATCTGTCTAAGTTCGGACAGTTTTTCGTCTTAAGTTGTTTGACAGTTCATTGACATGACCATTTCCCAATCTGTTTTTACATGCCTTAATATTCACTGGTTCAGCATAAGAAAAAAATCACTTTTCTGAGGTGACTAAGACTCAACTCAACATATTGTAGTATATTCACAGGGGGATATTTATGTTACCATATTAATCTATATATTCGATACATTTATCTCTTCAGATAAAATACAAATTTTACAAAATAACTAATTCGTTATGATATAAAATTCCCATCGCTTTGATTGCTATAAGCATAATAACGAACATATGTACATAATTTATGAATCTGCCTTGTTTTAAAATAAATTGAAAATTTTGCAGATTCATAAGAGTGGAATTTTTGTGGATAACTTGAAGATTAGGATTGAATCTCCGGTAATGTTTTAGTTGACAAATCAACCACAGCCACAAGTATTTATAAAGTCAATAAACAGTGATAAATATGCCAGGAAAATATAAATGTGATGAATAAATTACGTAAACGTTTTCGTCGAGCATTCAATACTTAGTCATTATCATGCATCAGAAATGAAAATGTTTTAGAATAGCCATTAAATGAGCAGTATGCCATGTCACAACTGATTAGAACTTTAGAAGATAAAGTAAAAATTGATGTCATGGTCAGAAGTCAGAAATAACCAGCAGCCTGGAAATACTCAGTTGAATCATTTCAAATTGAAGAATTGTTTATTGTTTTCCCCCTATCCGTCGAAATGTTTTGCCCAATTAAACGTTTGACAAACAAAAAGAGCGATATTAGAGCAAAGGTAAAATACGTTCAAAAACAGATTATCCAACCAATCTGGCAGTTAATTGTATTGTAAGAATTTATTTCGAGCTCAAAAACATGATTAAATACAAAACAATGCCAGAGTTCATATTAAAAGAA
>JAQFXM010003833.1:0-18853 GCA_034693345.1 Entomobrya multifasciata
CATGACGTAAACTGCATATTATAATTTTGAAAAAAGTCAAAATGGCAAAACTAATGCTAAAAGTAAGCCTTGAAATTGAATATAAATGAATAGAAAATTTCGGTGAATGAAGAGGTTTAGCACATTCTCTTCACGTGAATGAAGACGAATGAAGACACTGCCCTATTTTAGGTAAAAAGAATGAAGAGCCGAAGCAGCCGCGCATCTTTGGTGTGTACATTTGTCTTGCATGGTTATTGAGAGAAATGCTTTATTATTCCCAAGAAAAAGCAATTTATTTTGGCTTAAAAAATAGCAGAAAGGATTCTTATTCACTTTCTCTCTTTTGAACTTTTACTGGCTTATGGCTTTACATGGTTGTTTACCTAGTCAACTTGTTCATTATTTTACCATCATCATATCATCTACTTACATTCACTACAGCAATTAATTTAATGGTAAACCGGAAATATAAAAGTAACCTTAAAAATCAAATGTAATATTCGATATCTTTTCATTTTTATTTGGATGGACATACAGACAAAACAGGATTACATTTGAAAATTTATTGAGGAGACCTTTTTAAAAAGAAAGGCAATTTGCAGCAAAAGTTATTACCCGGACATGCCTGTCTATTTTTTTCACTGACTTAGTGCAACCGGTAATAAGTTTTTCTTTTTTTGTCGAAGATAAAATGCGTAATAAAGAGAGCAGCTCACGAAGTCGTGGAAAATTTGCATTGAAAATAAATAAACTAAACAGAGAAAGAGAAAAGGGAAGTGAGTTGCTCTTTTGACAAAGCAATAAAAAAGATTCGAGATAGAAAGCTATTTCCTTCTTTTTTCCTCCAAAAAAACTTGTACACGGACGGCTCACGTCTTAAAGAAAAAATAAAGTTAAGAAGATTATTCATGATCAACATGACGATAATGATGAACAATTGTGATAATAATGATGACTATTACATTTACAAGTGTACAGTGAAACCTAATTGTAAAGAGGGATCAGGGAGAATGGGAAAAAATGTTTACCCGGAAACCCGAAAAAACGGATTTTTTTCTCCCATGACCTGCTTTCTCTTTTAATTCCCATCAAAACCATCCATTTTCCTTCTGGTCTTGTGTTCCGTGTTCCCATTTATTTTTCTGCATTTGATTTTGATGGAAATGTTGGATGATTTTGCTTCCTGTTTTCTCCAATTTTTTACGTAATATCCGAATGAGCGAAAGGTTTAGGTAGTTATATAAATGGATAGACAAACAAAACACTCAACTTTGCTTGCATGGGTTCTGGAGGTATGGTTTGATGGTATGGTACGTAGATACATGAGTGTGTGTGCTTGCTTACATAATTCATTTGCATTACATTACATTTCACTTTCACAAAGAGAACTGGGGAAAGAGAGAGAGAGAAAACAGACAGGGAAACAAGAGGAGGAAGCAGAAGCCCCAGAAAATAACGAAATGAAAAGAGAAAAAGGAAAAAAAACAACAAGATAGATGGATGGAGAGGGAAAGAGAGAGAAAAAACATCATGTCAGAGAATCCATGTAATTTACCAATCTTGTAATCTACGTAGTTGATGTGTTTTTTCTAAGGGGATGTTCATAAATTACGTTATTACTTTTTCAATGCAATTTTTTTACTTGAAAAAATACAATGTTAATTTTTGAGGGTAATGGATATTTTTTGAAAATAAATGTGTGTGGTGACGTGATGTATGGATGGCCCCTTTAGATAACAAAAATAGGTAGAGGAAGGACGAGGAAAAGGACGAGAGATAGATGAGCTTTGTATATATTTTTTGTTTTGTTTTTTTCTGCATTGTTCGTTCATCTCATCAAGCAATGCTGGTGGATAGATAACAGGATAGAGATGAGGTCATCTTTCTACATTTTAATTCTAGTCGAGTTTTTTACATGTCCATTCTAACCATTCGTATGTCTGTCCATCCCCCAATCCCAACTAGTTCTCGTATCTCTAAATTATCTAGGTATTCTTGTCTATTCTATTATTTAAATGGCATATAATAATATAAATATTTTATTTCCCGTAGAACAAAAATATTTCAAAGCCTCCATGTTTCCTCCAACCTGAATAAGAGTAAAAATCAATAATGACAGCAAATTTTCCTCCATTATTTTATCCAATTTCTCTATTTTATTTATTCATCTTTAGCTTTTATCCTCTACTAAAAATATTTACATATGTGATCTGTGGAGGGAGCTTGGAGGGATGATGGAGGGAATTATTTTTATTTGTTGGTTCAGTTAACTATCAAGATTTTTAAAGGCTAATAACTGGTTATGTCAAATAGGTTAAAATGGAAGTAATAATTTGAATAATGGCTCATTATTCTTTGCTCTTGTGATTTTGTGAGTGAACTGAACTACTATTTTGATCATCTTTTGTTGGGAGGAAATTTTTGGAAGGAGATGATTATTATTACTTTTCCTACAACCTATAAAACAGCTCGTTATTTCTCTGAGAACCAAAGTGGAAAATTTTGTAAAGCTTTTATGTCAACAGATTTCTTTATAGCTTTCTATCCACCGGATAAAGGATAAAAGGGGAACTTTTCACTTTTACGACTTTCTATTCATTTTCTCTTCTCTGCTTTAAATCTGAACTGGAGAAAGCAGCTTGGTACTAGACTGGTACGTTATACTGTTTTCATGCAGATTAGTATTCCAAACTGAATTCAAGCTTTTGTAGAAATTCTTCTGCTGACTCATATGCAAGTCAAGTCTGGAGACGTGTTGGTATACCTGGAAAATTTTCCATTTTTGACGTGTGCTCACGTCCAAAACATACGAGTACGTGGAAAAAGCGACCGACCGGAAGTGCTAATCGTAATCATACTACAAACGCGTGTAATTACAATACAGTTATTATTCTGGTCAGCACACACAGCAGACGAGAGAAAAAAGAAATATGAAACTAGTGTCGCATAATAATAAGCTTTTGTAGAGTGAGTGTAGATTGGCTACTTTTACATGAAATACTGCGAAAATACGAAATACTAAAATAGAAATGTATAAAGTATTTCACAACCTGTTACCTTACGGTATCATGTATGCCGTATACCTGTTCGTGTTAGGTTAGATATAAAGCAATGTAATTTATTGGCTTTATAATTACTTGTGTGTGGGGTACATGGTAAACCATTATAATTTACATTCCAAATCCGAGAAACACTTGTCAGGTTGATGTATGAACAAAATATATGAGCATTCCGAGTAAATAAATTTTATAAAATGAAATAAATATAGTCACACTTTCCCTTAAGCTAGCATATTTTCTCTAAAAATCTGTGGATTTGTGAATTTCAACGTCATTTTAAAAAATTTGGTGAATTTATTTTTTTGCTGTGATCATCTAGTGGTTAGGTTAGGCCAAGATAGCCGTCTAAAAACAAGAAATATAGATGTTTTTGAAAATCTGTTGGATGGAATAATAGAGAGAAAGGCACTCTCAAGATTCCCATGAATCATTCGGAAAAAATATGATACATTGCCTATCTGACACTGACATGCTGAAATATTACAAAACCTCAAAAACCAACAAAAAACAAAAGAATACTTCTGGCTCTTACAAAAAATTCTTCTTCTCTTTCATATTTTGTCTAAAAATCTTGAAGAAAATAAAGATACTTTTTTTCTGGATGCAAGAGTGAAGAAAAATATGGATATTGCTTTTAGTGCTATTGCTTTATGCCTTTCGGTCTATAAAAATAACCATTTGAGAGTGGCACATCATCAGCTGTGCTTCTTCGAAACATCCCACCATATTGTTTCCTTCTTTCAAGGAAAGCTAGAAGCTCAGTGAAATATGTTTACTATCTTTTCGGATTTTCAAGTCAATCTCTTCCTTATTTATTTTTTCTCTTTGCTCCGCCGCCACCACCGACAAAACAGACAAGAAATACGGGATACGAGCGAAATGGTAAAAATGTTATGTCCTAACCACTAGACGATCACGGCAAAATATATATCTACGAAACAAATGGAGTGAACCTATTGAGTACTCTTGAAAAAAACGTACCATTATTATTATGCAAGCAGATGGGAAAAACGGAGGAGCGATGATGCGATGCAGTCGGGATTTTTTTTACCCGGGTATTCTTTTTCTCTGTAGTGTTATGTTGATCATCAACATAATAATCATAAGTAATGCATGACGTGTAGTTGGATGTTATGTAGTCTTTTTTGCTTTGTAGAAAGAATGAGAATATTGATGTAATAATAATCATAAAGACGTGCATGTTTTGTAAAAAACTTCATTTTTTTGTCGGGGAGAGTCCGGACAACGGACCTTTATTGGATTGCATTATTATGGACTGGTGCATGAAAAAAATGGGATGCTTCTCAGCTTTAGTAATAAAAAGTATGGTTATTTTTCCGTGTTGCATGCCAAATTGAATGGTGAAAGTGCATAAATAAAAATGCTATCCATCCAATTTTAATGGATAGCATGGCTATCAGAGGCTAAGATTCGATTACTAGAAAACGCGGTACTTTTAATTTATAAGGTTATAAGGAAGGGGTGTTATATGAATTGTAAGAGAGATTTTTGTTGGTTGATTTTTTTTGTGCTGAAAGTTTGACATTTACTTTTTGAATGGTGGAGAAAAGCGGAAAAAGGGGAATTTGATAGTAACGAGGTTCTAGTGATACGAGTAGCAAGGAAGCATTGAAGCGTACGAACTTTTGGAAATAGAAGATCAAAATGCTTGCTGAGTAGGTATGCATGTAAAAAGTGTTTTGTTCCGGAACGGAGATCAGATGAGATGAGAAGATGATATTTTTTGGAGGATGTGAGGATATGTGATGGAATGTACTACTGGTTGCTCTTCTAGATCGATTATCATAAAAAGTTGGAAAAAGCAAGAGAGCTTCCACTGGATAGATAGAGAGAAAGAGTGTGCGAGAGAGGGGCAAATTTAATGACGTAACAAACAGGAAAAGTGACAAGGCAGAAAAATGCGTAGTTGAATGAAAATAGAAAAGATGAAAGATTTACTGCAAATTAGAATAGGTGTGCTGTACGTACGCTTTTTTTAAAGAGAGGAACGAATAATTGTAAATCAAAATGAGACGAGTAAATGTATAAATGCCAGAGAATGCAACCAGTTATTTTGCAAAAAGAAAAATTGTACGAATAAATGTTTTGGGTCAAAGTTCAAACTTTTTTAATGGCAAAGTTCTGTCGTTTCCTGTAAAAAATTCAAATTGAGTTATTATTTTTTTCGTACAATATTTTTTGGGCGTAGCAGTGCATTCAAAATCATTTAACAAGTTTAATACTTTGCACACAGAGCTTTAGCACATCAAAAGCTTGAAAACTTTTTTACCCAAGCTTTTGAACTACTTTTATATTCCAAATAAATGCTTTGACGAGTATACTTAACATTTTACTTGGGATTTTTACTGGAGTAATTTTCAAACTAGATTTTTTCAGAAAGAATGCAAAATTTGGAAGTAGGCTTGAATCTATTAAATTAGTTTATATACGGCGAAGATTTCGTTCAATGCACAAAAAATTCAAACTTTTCTTGGAAGGAAAAATTGCATGACGGTTATTATCATGGTTGGTTTTAATATACCTTAACTTCTAAAAGAAATAAGTAGGTAGTTAAATTACTTGAGGAAAAAAGTCAAAAAGAAAAGAATAAATGTGTAGCCTAATATTTTTTGGATGAGTGGATGGATGGATGCAAGTAGGTTTGTAAAGCTAAACTTGCTTTTTAGATAGGAAAACTAAAGAAAAATAACTTTCTCTCGTTTTTTTCACTAAAAAAAGAAAGTAAAGTTGTAACTCAAGTACTAACTTTGTTAAAAAAGAGAAGAGAGCGAGGGAAAAAAAGCTCTTGTGTAAGTTTGCTTAGCACATTATGTGAACACGTGAGTTTTTTTCGACTGAGTTGACTTGATATTCGAACAAAAAAATCAGCAAAATAAATGTAGAAATATAAAAAAGGCAAAGATGTAGTAACATTTATTAATAAACTTATCTTAAGAATATATATCTCTGTTATGGGTGCATACATGCGTGTGTTTTTATGATGTACTCAGAAAGAAAAAAGTTTTTTGGACGCCCAATCCAGCCATCCTTTTTTATTTCGATACCTTGCTTTGCAGTGATCGTCTAAAGGTTAGGACTGTATTTCGATTTCGATTCTTTTCCCCAAAAAATATATTCGATTTGCCTACTTCGTTAACAAGGCTAGTATTAACTTAAAGTATCTCAAAAAAAGTTTGAATTATATAAGCTTATTTGTAACCAAAAAAATATTCTGCTTGTAAGCTTATTACGCAAGTAAATTTTGCCTTTTTTATATTTTATACTTGGCATTGGCATTCCAAAAAAGAAGAGAACCTAAGATATTTTAGGTGCGCGTGCATCATATTCATACAAACACACACAAAAACACAACAATATATTATCTGATGATCATATATGTTAAGCTCGTTTAACTTGACTTTGGTGGTGTCCTAAAATATATAATGGATACATATAAAACACGTAGGGAGAGAGGACAGCTATCCTAACTATATGATGTATGTTTCAATGTATTTGTGTGTGTGTGTGAGTGAGCTGAAAAGGGTTAAGTTATTTTATTTTTCAAGGCGAAGCTTTGAAGTGAAGCTCTGGTCTGATGTAGCAAAGCAAAAGTGTTATGAGATGGGTTTTAATGAAATGCAAACTTGCAACATAAAATATTGTACAAGAAAGAGTCTAAGCATTTTTACTGCTATTTGTGTTTCATTTTACATGGTTGTACGAGAGAGAGGAGAAGAGTGCAAGGTTTGGTTTAGTTGGGTGTTATGTTGGGATGATGATGGTTAAGGTATTCATTGGTGCTACTTTGCTGTATATTGCTTTTTAACCCTTTTTTCGTGTCGTGTTAGTATTATTATTACAGAAGAGTTCTAGAAACACGTTACGTTTATGTGTGTTGTTTTTCTAGATTGTAAATGGCTTAGAGCATTAGTATATATTGCTAGAACCGCTGGTTCTCAGGTGTTTTCAATCAAGTTTTGAAGAAAATTATTATTACGCAGAGTTTTTGTTAAAGTTCAAATGTGACATGTAGCTTAGATGATAAAAAAATTATTTAGTTATAAGGGTGCTGAAACTTGACATTTTTCGTGAAAATCGGAATTTTTCGTGGCCTTAGAATCAGAATTTATTTAAATATTTATCAGAATGTGAAAATCGAATAGAAAATTTGATTAAGAATTATCAAATTTGTATCATTATTTATTCGAAAATACTATGTGGTGAGGAAATTGTTAATTGTGAAGTAAATTGGAAAATATATGCTAAACGATGAGGAGTGAGTAAAGTGTGTTTTGTGTTTGAATTTTGCGGAAGGAACTCGTCAATAAATTTGTATACCGGAAATTAATGGAATAAAGGATTGTAAGAATCCAGGTAATTTTACATTGCATTACAATACATTATTTACACATATATAGCTTTTGTGTTCACTTGGAATGCTTGGTGTACATTTTCCTAATTAACTGTGCACAATTTAATTATCATGAAAAAGGAAAAGGGGATTGGAATAGATGGATGTAGAATAAAGTGTAAAGTAAAGCAAACAATTTATATTTGATGTGACGTGAGATGGGATAGGGGAGTGGGAAGGTAATTAAGAGGAAATGAAATAGTTTCCTCTCTTTTTGCAATATTTGTGTATCTTTTGAGAGCCGAGTGCATTTTCTGTTGGATTGGTATAGTAAAAAGGGTTGAAATCCAGAGAGATGCGTTTTCTTTCGGGTTTTTCCATTTTGATCGTCGGCGGTGGAATGAAACAGGGAATTGGAATGCAGTCGTTTTCATTTTGCTCAGCATCTATCATCCAGCTTTGTACAAATATTTGAATGAAATATGTCTAAACATGTTTTTATCTCTCAACCAAATACATGTTTTATTTGGGTGGTTTGTAAAAGATAAACGTTTACTTTGAAAACGTTTTTAAAGACAACAAGAAGTTTGAGAGTTTTAGAACAAAAATAATTGCACAATGGCTGCTTGTTTATATTTTAATTAAAGAAACGTACTAGATAAACGGCCCCAATCACTCTCATCTTCAGAAAGAAACTCAGGCGTAAAAAAGTAAACCAATTTTTTTTCTTGTTCTTGTTCCCAGTCAGTTGGGAAAAATTCGTTTAAAAAAGTAGTGGCCTGGTGACTAGTGAAAGGTACAAGGCACAAGTGTGGATTTCGCAAGAGTAAAAATGCTTCGACGTCGAAGTCGACGTGTGTCTTCTTGTCTGTGTTGCAACTTTTTTTTATCTCGAACCTTTATCCCCCTTTCCCCCCTTTTACATGTTTGGCTAAAAGATAGTGACAAGTGAGGATAAAAAAGGAGAAATGTTCTTTTTTTGCAATTTCCTCGCAGATTGGGAGAATAGATGGATGGAAGCACGTGTGTGTTTGAAAACGTCTTGTCTTCAAGTCACGTTACATTTGAGTAAAGCTTCCTTTTCTGTAAAAAATATACATATATCTTGTTCGAAAAACATACATAAGTTGGTGGATTGGCTTGGAATGGAGTAGAAGCGATAAACTTGCTAAAGCTGTCATTATTTTTTTGGATTATGATGATACGTGGAAGAAGATGAAAAAAGGAAAGCGCGTGTCTTTCAATAATTTGTGTAAACAATCTTAACTTTTCAGATGTAAAAGGGGCTGTTCATATAAAAGATTTAAAAAGGAAATGAGAAAGGAAATTTCATAAAGTAAAGTCAGTCAACAGTCAAAATGACAGACAAACGGAAGTAGAAAGAAAATATGTAATATTATATTTTTTGTTGAATTACATGCCATAAATAAATTAAATGAGGATTGTCATTTTGCATAAATTTTAATACTGGATGAATTACAGCCGCAAGTGGAGGAATTATTAGAATAAATCCTTTTTTGAATGATGAGTGAGTCGTACGTCACGTTTGTAAAGGTTCAGAACTAAAATTGCGTTTTGAAATGAAATACGATTATAATAGCAAGGATGAAAGGAAGTATAACATTTCCTTTTTAAATTATATGAAACGAATTGAAGGCAAAAATCGAATACTATTTTTATAGTTATTACAAAAAATAAGAGATCGAATTACGTAGCAGTTCTAAAATTTCCGATCAGAGATGACGATGACGACTAGACCATCATCTAATCAAAAATTCAAGTGTGTTCATTCAATCGAATTTTTTCTTGATATTGCTTTAACTTTCAACTTAAACTTTTTTATTTACTTTTTTCTTATGACTCCCACTCGACTTTTTTATTTGACTCCTACACCACAAAAACTAAGTATAAAAACAGAGTTGACTTTTGAATTGAATTGGAAATTTCCGTCATACGACCTAAAGCCACGCGTGTACAATATTTTTATTTTTTACGAATACTTCCAGTTCATTTACATTTAGAAAATTTATACATTGATACTTGTACTGCCAGTGCACTGTATGTATCGGTGCTTAAGAACATTCAATTGAGCAATAAGCAGTAACCAAACCCAAACGACACGATACAAGAAGTCGACATCTTGCTCCATTTTAGGCAGTCATTCAAATCGAATTGCATTCCATTTCTTCATAAAAAATACCAAAAGCATTGAAACACTTAAAGAAAAGGGTTATTACTTGAATAGCATAAAAATGCAGAAAAGCATCAAAAACATCAAGGAAAAGACACGAGCTCAGTGCTCATCATTAAAACTCTTCAAAAAATCTTGCAACGTCGTCGGCGTCGTGGCGCCATTCGCATGGCTCATTGCTTTTTTCTTACATTTGGCGTTAGAGCTCGGCAGTGTTCTGTTTTATGTTTCTTCTTGTTTCCTCTTCTCTGCTTGAAATTAAATCATGTGATGATTCATTCTCCTTGTCTAGTGATGTGATGATCAGCATTTCTCACCAAAAAAAACTCCACAACTAATCATTTAACTTATTATCATACTGAATGAATAAGTGTGAGATAATGATCTACCATCCAAGTCATCTGCATTGTAGATTTTTCCCCATTCATTTTATTCCTTTTGTAAACATTAGCACGCCGCTAATGATTTCTTTACACGAAGCACAAAATACAAGAATCAAGTTAACTGCATTGTCAATACCTCAAATTCAACACAACCGACCCACCCACGCATTTTTACTAACCAACTCAGTCAGTACAAAATTTCTCAGTCTTTTTTCCTCTTGTTTCACTTTTTTAAACGCACGAACGAATTCCCTTTTTTCTTCAAAAATTAGCTCGTTTCTTCTTTCTGTATTCTTTTTTTCTTTATGTTACGCACACTTGCCCTTTCTTTAAATTTTTTCTCTTTACTTTCTTTTTTCTTCAAGAGATCAGCACATTTTCTTTTCTCAACCATCTCATTGTAATTCTTGGTAGTATCGTATCGTCATGAAAATTTCACTCTACAAGCCTTAAAATGTCAAACCCATAAATACCCGGGTGCGGGTTGAATGTTGTACTTGGACGACGACCCTCCTTACAATTTTTTCTTTAAAAAAATAGGGCCGAGGAAACAAGGCAAGAGAACAAGATTTTTCTACTTTTTGAAAGGAGTAAGTAGGCTACTGACAAGAGTAGACTACAAGGCTATTGTATAAAAAAGTACCCGGGCTGAATTTCTAATAACTTCGGACGTTTTTTAAAGAAAAAAAGCGTGCTCCTTTTTATTGGAGAAGAGAATGATGGATGGATAGAATGGAAAATATTATTATATTAAAAGAAGAATGCCTACATGTTTTATGAATGGGGAATTTTTTAGTAAGGAGTGTGGACATTTACTTGTCATCTCGTACGGATAAGGGTCTTTCCTTTAGAAAAACGGGGTTTGGAGGCTCATGACTTATGAATGACTGTTTGACCTGTTTTTCGAACGGAAAAAATGGAAAGTAGCTTTAGAAAATGAAAGATGATGAAAAATACATGTCTTTTTAAGCTGAGTTTTTAAAGGTTTTGAGGAGAAACGAGCAATATATTTTGGGATGGTAAATTAGATGTTAAAGTTTAATAACCTATTAATTTAAAACGACGTAAATTGGTTGAAATGGAAATAGTCGAATGGATATATTTGACGGTACGACGTTAAAAATTTAATGTGTGATTGTTAATAAGTTTCGAATTACATGTAAAATATTTATGGCTTACGCGCAAGCTATTAAAAAAGGTAAATTTTAGGGACATTTTTTTGCTCTTATTTTATTACGTACTTAAAAAAGTTACATAGGCCTTTTTTGACCATATGATAGTTTTAAAGTCGAACGTTTAAAAAAGAACTTAAACAATGAAATATCGTTTTTTAAAGGAGAAGTTTTTAACGACTGCGTAAACTATTGACCGTTAAATTTTATTTTGAAGTACGTAATAAGTTAATGAGTTCAAAAAATAGGAAGAAAGATCGTCGAAACATATTGACGTAGAAAAATATTTTATTGGTCTTCACTTTTCTCTTTTGGCGTTCAACCCCATCGTTAACACTAAAAAGTAATTACTCCACCCAACAAAACAAAATAGAATACAAGAGGATCAATCAATTATTCAAAAACATCCTTAGAAATCCCAGCCTAGTATCAGGAGCCTCCATTTTTGTATCTAAGGTAGCTAAATTAAGTGCGCTGGTACCAGACTTGTATGGTAGATAATTTCTACTTGTTCTTTTTGCTGATTCAGTGAATTTGTTCATTAAAAATTCAAAATATACTGCATACAGTCCAAGTCAAGTTGAAAAAGCAGCACATATTCTCCATCTTTCTGCTTTAAAAAAGCGGTGGTCTATTCAGAAGAAGAACAAAAGCACTCTTTTTAATTCAATCTCTTCTTCTCCCAAACAAAGAGCGTCTATAGACCTGGATGGCTATATTCACCTTCCTTTTTATTGAGACCACCTAAAAATTTCCTTTGCTTTTTGATGATCCTTTTTTACATACAAGGCTGTTGTGCTCTTTATCTCAAGCTCAGTCGAGTCTCAGCTCAAATATTTATGTACTTTCAAATGTGCTTTTCGTGTTAGAATCTCATTACATCATGAGAGACGAGAGAAAAAAACAAGCGGTGGAATAATAACAACTGTCTATGAAAAAGATAGGTAGGAGGAGGAGGAGAGCACTAAATTGAGATGAATTGTTGGATGTTGAATGAAGAGCAAAAATGATAATAGCCGAACCGGAAGCTACTACGTTGCTAGAATGTGAGAAAATGGATGTTGAAATGGAATGAAAAAAACAGACAGACCTGCATATTTAACCCTTTCATATTTTTTCCTTTCAATTTATTTTATCGGGACAAAATTACTGATATAGATTTATTCATACGATTTGTTTAAATGTATTTTATAATTTGGAAATTTAGAAAATTTGGTTGCATTCGGTTGAATTTAATTTTTTCCATTCAAATTTCCCGGTTCTGGGCACCAAAAATGTTAGGTTAACTTGTTAAAAAGGAGGAGGTTTTTTTCTTCAATTGAAATGCGTAGAGAATAGAATAACAATAGATTACACTTGAGACCAAACCAGTAAAAGAAATTTTTCTTTCAATGTCAAGTTAACTATAAAAAATATTATGTTATTAGTTTGTACCCTGTTTACATTTTAAGGAGGGAGGAATTGTAATGTAAAGTTTAATAATAAAAATGTATTGTTTGTTTTTCTGTATATTTTAGAGAAACTTTTGATATAAACGTGACGACGTGGTAGCAGCTGAAAATAAAGGAGATCATTGCCTTGGCAACATAAACAGCATTGCAGTCTGAACTCTGAACATACCTTTCCCTTGCAAAAAAACTGAAGTGTAATAATAATGATAATGAAAAGTAACAACTGTTTAGTGCTTGAGAAGATGTGGTTCCAAGTATTAAAGTTGCATAAGCAATGCTGCTGCTCAGTCAAGATTCAAGTCTAATTTCCCAACAAGCTTATCATCATAATCGTTAGCCATCTCTGGAAAGCCAATCTAAAAATCTACATCAACCTATCTACCTGCCTGCCTTGCTTTCTGCTCCAGAATAAAAACTTTTTGGAAGTTTAAGTGCACCAGTTGTTCCACTGCTGCTGCTGCTACTCCTCTTTTAAAAAGTGTAACAGATGTAAACAAGTTTCGGAAGAGTAAAAAATAAAACCACCTGCTTACATTCTTGAAGAAAAAAAGGGTTAAACTTTTTTTGGTAAGTTGGATTTTTTTAAAAGAAAGAAATGAGATGATGATGAGAACATGAAAAAATGTTGTTGATGGGATGGATATGTGGTTTTTTTTGGATAAAAAAGGAGCAAAGAAATAAATTGACATTTTTTCGGTTGAAATGAAATTTTCTGAGAAGCCCGTATACCGCCACTGCATTGCATCTTGTGTACAGTGTACAAGCATGCCCGCAACAATACATTTTTCGCAACGTGGGCACAAAATATGAGTACCCAAATACATGAGAATTTTTGACGCAACTTTTTATGCTTAATTTACTTATAGTACTTTTTAGTACAAATACGGGATCTTGTAGGTTAAATCATGTTAAATGGGGGTAATGTAAGACTTTGGAAAATAATTTACGCCTGAAATGTAAGCTCTTTATTCGACAGGCCACTGTTTTCTAGACTTTACTGATGGAACTTCGTTAAAGCATCACAAAACCCTTTAGAATTATTAAATACTACTGCAACATTTATTTATAATTCATGAGCAATTTTATTTACAAACCAGTTTTAGTTGTCGGCATTTTAAATGGTACCCAAATATTGATCAGTTGTGAAGTTTTAGCACGCTGTTGCACTTTTTTGAAAAACTCTATTAAACTAATTCTAAATTTGGTAAAATGACTTTTTTAACTTCCAAGAATTTTTGTTTAAAATAACTACTTTGGCCTTACTTAATTTAGAGTACTTGACTTCTTAGTTTATACTCCAATTTAATTTGAAAACTTTCCAAAATACTTAGGGTCGGATAGGTCTTACTAAAAAGTAAGCTTTTCCAATCACTACATCCGAAATTGATTGCAAAATACATTTTCTGACATCGTTTTTGATGCTAAATAAGATCGCAATAATAATTTTCCCGAATTGGCAGGTTTGCAAGAGTTACTACTTACGCGAAAAGGATTATTGCGATCTTATTCAGCATCAAAAACTGTGTCAAAAAATTTATTTTGCAATCAATTTCGGGTGTAGTGACTGGGGGAGCTTACTTGTAAGTCTCTCTCAATCTTAATTCATCTAAAAATTTAACTACTGGCCAATCTTAATATCGATTGGTTTTATAAGCTACTGTTGGACATTTTACATATTCTTGGTATATCCATCTAATTTTCAATGCATGATTCGTCAAAAGGATTTAAAAGATAAGTTCACATTTTTTCTAGTTTATATTGACGAGTACTTTTTAACCCCTTGTACAAACTAATGCCAAAAAATATTCAGTTGATCTTTAAATTTTACGAAAACCGTATAATTACCCATGGTTTATTACAAACCTGTATATTATTATATGATTCGTACTTTACAATTATAACTTTGGCAAACGACTACCCCTTAAAAGCTCCCCAAGCACCAGAGTGACTAAAGTCTTGATGGAGGATTTTTCATATCCGCCCCCGGATATTTGATTAAAATTCACAAATTTATTTGCCGAAAAATAAGCTAAGGAATTGTCATTTCTAGCTCTGTATTGTAATCATTATGAAACTTGAGATTTAGGATGAGTGAAGCAGTCTATTTCCTCTAAAAATGATTGCTAATGAATAATGAACAATTATTTTTGATAAACTATATTCATAGGTATTATTTGGGAACTCATTTAATTTTTTGCCCACGTGGGTCAACTATTTTTTAGGGTGGGCACGAATTTTCTTGCGTGGGCCATGGCCACGCAGTCCACTCTATTGTTGCGTGGGTGAGATCCTGTATCCTTTAACGATGATCACTACTGGACAAATGTTTTATTTAGCAAAAAATTTTGTGTGGCGTCTGTCGCCACTGAGTTTCATCAGAATGTGGGCAAAAGTATAAAAGGTATCCGGGAGACCAAAACAAAATATTTATACCACTTTGCAAAAATTGACAACACTTACTAAAGTGCATACCTATACTGAAAAATTCATGTTAAGCCGTGTAAAATCGCTTGATACACTCAGAGATTTGTCATTTACATAAAACACATACAATGCTAATTTCATATGCTTTATCGAGCTCTTAAATAAAAACCTGGTAAGCAACCTGCTGTCATTTGAAAAGCATTGAATTTTGCAGACAAAAAAAATTTATCGTATTTTAAATAGATTTTTTTTGGCATATATATTTTTTTAAATTGTATATGTAGCTTTGGCTATATGCTTAAATGTCAAATCTGTGGATACACTTATGGGATCAAAGCTTCCTGAGTATCAAAATTTTAATTTACATAACTAACGCAATCATGGTTAGAGAGCAGTTTCAAAGGAATGTTTTTCAATGAGGCAAAATATTCGGTTTAGATATTACTTTAACATTTTGGAGCCAAATTCCTATGAATATTCTCGAAGCTTGTCCAATGATGTAGGAATCCGGAATATGGATGGTGGCATGATTATAAATATATTAGATTCCAAAATAAGAAAATAATGACCAATCTCCTGAAACGCCTAATCTTAATGAAAATATCATTGTAATTTTTACTGTATTCAAGAGTGGATTTTGAATAGCTGCTGCATTTTTCTTAGAAATTCGTTTGTATATATATATATATCTACCGCTGAAAGTATTAGAATGTTTCAAAAGGAAAGGTCAATTATTTTGTTGATAAAACATAAACGACGCAGAAACTATTATTCGCAGTTAACTTGAGCCTGAATAGACTAGCTATTGTTGCATTTATTGACTGTAGCACTCCTGGATTTGCTGGATCCACTTCTGGCACCATCCAATGTAGAAATTTTCGGGTTCTGTTTATTATAATTAATTACTGTTATTAATACTGAAGTTTTACACAGCAACAGGCATATATTATATTGATACCATCTTCCGAAGAAGCTAAAAGTGGTATTTGTATCATAAATTAAGATTTTCTTTGCATTGACTGCTCTTTTCATTAAATTTTAATGAAATTTTCTGCTTTCGTAATTCGTTTTGTTTATGCACATAATTTGCTTAGTAGACGTAGAATTCTCGGAGCTAATATTTTCCTTATCTTCCAAATTTTACTGGTTCCTTCCATAGAAACAGCTAAATGAGCAATAAATTACTACTAATACCGTTTCAGGAACAGTTACGAGGAAGGTTTCTTGATTTTCTTTATTTGCTGTAAAATGTCACAATAATAAATTGCATGTATCGATTCAAAATCGATTCATTAAATCCAATCAACTAATGGTTTTTATAAGTTTAAGATTTCTTGAACTGATTTTAAAAATTTAATGGAGTTTCTAACAAAAATTATTGCTAAATTAGTTTATGTAAAACGTTATTTGGTGCAGTACATATCTGGTTACCAAGTTTATCAACCACATATTCATTTTTAATTTTTGATCCAGTATTGTGTAGCGTCTAATTTCCTTGGGCTATAGGTTTATATAGCTGTATCGATTGATCTTCTTTACCAGTTTGTAACTGCATTTTATTTTGGATATGTTCAAATTTCAGGTTCATAAGACAAGAAGTTAGTTGAGGTTTCCTAAAACTAAATTAGGGAGATTATTTGAATCTTTAAAATTTTCACAGCAAGACGTATCAGTAGTCTCAAAACAGTCCGTAGTATGCGAATTTGTAATATAGGCCTTTGATTCCAATATATTTTCATTATATTCATCCACTCCGTCATTGTCAAGTTTGCACGTTTTCTTGTTTGGCTTTGGATCAGGGTCGCATGAAGATTTGTCGTCAGTTTGAATGTCTTTTGCTAATGTTAAATTTTCATTAACTCCTTTTTGACTTTTCCTCTTACATATCTGCGTTCTCATATCTGCATATTTCATAACTAGTGGGATTATACAAAGAAGATGAATTTTAATCGAATGTTTTTTCCTGTGTAATGTGAGATTCAAGAATTTTCAAATTGATTCAAAACAGACCATATTCTCACAGAAGGTAAGTATTTTGACCGGTTGATGATTTTTGTTATGCACCTTTTATCTAATTAGATGATAAAAACATGTTTTTTTCACTAGAGAAAATAAAGTCAATAAGCTAGTGAAAAGCGTTAGTTTGCTTAGCACAATAATTTTCTGCCATTTTGAAAATGGATCGTGCTTATTTTTGAGCAAGCAATAAAGATGTCATGCCTGAAGACAGCACCTTATTAAAATTGAAGATATTGCTTTTGTATGTAGTAGTCAATAAAAACAAACAATTACTCAAATTTAGTAGGTCAGAGTAAAAAAGCCTGCACCTTCTAGTTTTGTTTTTTAGGCTGGCAAATTCATGAAAGATAAATGAGGGTTTACAAAATGCGTCAAAAAATAGTAGTGTTGCAGTTAATGTTTCCATATTGATATTTTTAGTGCCTTTTCAAATTTTTATTTCAATCTGATCAAAGCATTTAAAATTTATTTTGTTTTTCAAGTGAGTCAGCCGAACAATTATTTTAAAAGGTAATTATAATTTAATGAAATTGATCTTAATTTATTATAACAACTGGAACTATTTCAATTACTTAGTCAATTTCAACCCAATTCAACTCTTAAAAATACATTTCATTTTTAATGCAATGCAACTTGTATTTAATTATGGTTATTTTCCGAAGGAGCCATATTCAAAATTTTAACATCCTTAACAAAATTAGTATTTGCATGGCATTTCAGGTTAGTCCTTCTTTTGCATTTACAACACCAATTACCCCAGTATTGAACAATCTTTTTCACTTCTTTCAAGACTTTGACAATACTTCGTAATAACCTTATAATGTACTTTTTCATTTCAACAATAAAAACTAAAGTACCCAAACAACAACCAGAGAGCAATATGTAAAATATTATTTGGATATTGCCACCCATAGTTGGCTTCAAAATTTCATGAGTTTCATAAGTTGAATCAAAATCGAAATATTGTCTGGCATACTTTGGCCACCAATCCCAAATTCCAGAAAACTTCATTGCCGAAAGTCGTTTAATTACGTTACGATGTACCTTACCAGCAAAATTAAATCCATGGACTATTTCAATATATCGATCTTGTCCAACAAAAACTTTTTCGTGTCCTGCTCTTTTTAGTTTCTTTGCGTATTTAATAGACCAATACTCTGGAATCAAAGCAGCGGACCGACTACAATCATTCAAAAACTTATGGAACTCTTGGTCCGCGTATTCGAAAAATGTTTTGTGAATATCTTTTTCAGCCATATCGTATTCATCTTTATCCACCTTAACACGATTTCCGTGTTTGATCCCGGTAAGATATAATAGTGAGGAAAGGGCATTCCCTTCCGTATAATCAGTGAGCATTTTTTCAATCGATTTACCTGGTTTAAGTTTCTGATATTTTGCCTGGAAAAACATTACAAGTTTCCAGAATACTTCGTCCATCGGCGAAAGTTTGACTATCTTTTCAATAGAAATACCACTTGAGGTTTCTGTTCCGTAAAAATCGTTGGATTTACGAACATCTACTTCAGATCGTACCCAGAATAGGTCGTCTGACATTATATGAGATAAAGATGCATTTTCACACCAAAATTCATGTTGGTATGATGTGCAAAATGGTATGCTCGATGTTTTAAGCTCAGTTATAAACTGAATTACATCGATGAAGAATTCTACAGTTGTATACAGATATGTAGGCCTGGTGTAAATAGTAAAATTGTGTTCAACTAGCTCCGTAATATCCCTAAACGGAACTATTTTTCTGGGTAGCATCATGTTATATACGTTAGAATTTTTATACGCATTACTCAGAACTATGCCAAC
>JAQFXM010003834.1:0-18848 GCA_034693345.1 Entomobrya multifasciata
AGCTCAGGAGCTCACTTTGGAGGTAGGCTCCGGAGCTCACCCAGGTGAGCTCCTGAGCTTACCTACAACCGACTGAATTGACTTCGTTCTTCAAAAAACTGGAACCTAAATCAGTGCTTCATTAAGGTATAACATTTGTTTTGAAATATTTTCATGCTAATTCAAATATGAGAAAATGAAAACGGTTACTTGTGAAACTGAAAATTGTGCGAAAGGTTTGGATATCTGTGTATGCTTGTCCACTCATTTACGCTACTTCTCCTCATATGTCATACACAATTTGAAAATTTCTCTGAAAGTCACTTTAATACAGAATTTAGACATCAAATACAAAACACAATATATTTGCAAAAATTATATCATCGAAAAAGAAACCGCACTAGAAAAACGATGATAATTGCAACTTTTAACTTAATGTTTACGGTAAAACACCAAAATCAATTATCATTCAACTCTGCTCTTTCTCATATACCCCGTTTTGTACTTAAATAAAGATGTCATTGCCAGCAGAGCAGGACAGGATTTCTTTTATCAGAGTTATGTCACCAGACTTTCTCTCCACGACATGTATTTTCTTGCTTTTCTTTTCACATGAGTCATGCTCTGCATGCAATAATGTCATTAGAATGCCTTTAGCATATAACCACATACTCATTTAGGCCATTTTCACTATTTTCACCTTTCATATCATGATTTAAGACCAGAATTCAGCAGGATCTCTATAGAGAAGTAATGGATGGGAGAGTAAAGCAAAGCAAACAATAAGATTGCAGACGGAATTCGAGTTTTTATTACAAGTGGAAGTGGAGTGAATAACCTTGACGTTGACGGCATGCAAAAGGTGACAGTGCAGTACAGGGTCAAGCCCTCTTTAATCTCACATCTTTTCTTTTCCGTTTCAAGGAAACGACAACAATGCGTTAGTTAACTGCAAGTTAGTTACTTATTATAATGGCAGCCATTTTTAATATACATGAGAGTATTAAAGATCATCGATCACCGAAAGTGAAATTCATACAATGAATATAAATAATTGCAAAACTATTTCTTTATTTTCCATTCTTGATTAGTAAGTGGTTTATCTATATATACCTGTTTACTTTTACAATTTCTCAAAATTTCCAAAGCAACAAGTTTCTAGATGGAATACAAATATTTTTATATTGTACTAAAACCTTCAATAATAGTATTTCAGTAGAAAAAGCAGTAAGGAAATCAATGAAAAACATTTCCATAGGCCGTGGGAATAATTTAAACGCATTCATAAATTCAGTTTTACCATTACTGTTGTTATAAAACCAGTAGGTCGTATATATATCAACTGGACATTATTTGTTCATTATTTAATGCGAACGTGTGAATAAATACTTGAAAGCTACACTTTCAATGAATTAATGAAATTACTATTTGACACGCTACGCTACGTCCATTTGAATTTTATAGAATGAACCATATAATCTAGTGAACATTATGGCACTGCAGCCTTTTATTCTGCAGAAGAGAAAGTTCATGATACAAAAGCAAAGATATGTTATCTCAATCTTCATGAAAAAAATTAAACAAATGTATAATTGAACTTGGGTGAAAACATTAAACGTGAATAGTTTCATAACTTAGCACATTGGCCTTTCCATTTTCAAATTTCACCTATAGAAAGCACCAACACCAATCCAGACGAAATACAAAAGAAAAGCATAACAGATGGAAAAAGTATGCAAAAAAACCAAGAGAACAAGCCATGCAGCTAACAAAGAGAAACCTTTGCTCTGCACTATAAACAAATGAACAAAGCTGAGATTTAATCGTTTGATCGACACAACACTACCACCACCACCGGACCAAGTGCACCTGTGATCATCATGACGACTACAATGCTGATGATGATTATGATGAATGCCGATTCCTTTCCCCTATTTTGATGATATGGCTCAATCCTTTCTTTTCTGCATGTATATTATATTTATGATATTTTTAGTCCAAAAATGCGCTGCCCCAATATACATGAAAATAGAAAAGACACACATACATATATATACATATTTTATAATTTTATCAAATAATGTAGAATTATTGACTACACAAACAAAAATGGGAGCTCTGAAGAATAAAATAAAATAAAGTTGAATGTTGTTGTTTTTTACAGTAGAGTTCAGAAAAGAGAGCTACAAAATAACAATAGTGAGTTTTGGAGAAAAATTAGTAGCATTGTCTGCTATTTGTGAAATTGTTTATTTTTATTGTTGGTGGTGTTACCTTACCTTCAACAAAAGAAAATTGTAATAGAACGTGAGAAAAAATATCCTTGACTTGGTTGGCTAAATGATTTGGGTGGTCTTGGTGGTTTTTGGCTTTGATGCGAAAAAAATTGAATCATACATATACCACTTTTTGTATAACATTATGAGTGAAAGATCGCGATCATCATAGTCTCCAAATAACAATTTGCATAAGTGACCACGAAAAAAGGTATGTATTTTTATTGCAATTGTTTTGTTTCTCGAGGTTGAGCTCTTGTTATATGTGTTGCATTACAATGGTTATGGTGATAATAAAAAGGTGAGGTGATAAATGTTGGATAAATGGCAAGAAGCAACCTGCTTATGAAGAAAACACATAATCAAATACACACAGTCGCAGTTTGCAAAAAAGTCCAGTCCAGTGAATGAATAAGACGTTGCCTTTTTTGATATTGTTTATTATTGTGTTTATGGGCGGGACGTGGTGAGTAGTGTGGAGTGCTAAGTGAGGTCAAAACGGCAGATTTTTAGCTTGTTGTGAGGTGAGATATGGTAGTCAACTTTCACTCAAGTTAAAACAGTAATCTGAATTAGTGTTTTGGCGATGGCGTGGCTGGTGTGGTGGTGTTGGTGGTGGAATTTATTTTAACAACATGTGTTTGTGGTTGAGTAAGGAGCACCTGCAAGGAAACAAGGCATTCGTGAAAGCTGGGCTGAGGTGAAAGGAAGTAGCAGTGATTTTTGGTTCGAAACAAAGTAATTTTCTTGTTGCAGTAAATTTGAATTTGGAAAGGAATTTCAAATATTTTGAATGTGAATTAAAAAGTTGAGTTTAGGAAATTTTTGTTGAACTTTTAAGAAATACAAAGAAAGTTTGGTGGTGAAAGTTCAGAAAGTAATCATGGTGGAAACAGAGAAAGTTTGCAACCATAAAATTTCCACGGCGTCCACAACATCTGAGCTGGTGCATCGTACAAAGTCTGTTGGAGATGATGGAAATAATAATCATCATCATCATAATGGGGATGGGGGAAATTTCGGAAGAGCAAATAGTATAGCAACCGGAAATAAGAAGAGTATTTCAAGTGTTGGTTTAAAAAGAGGAGAGGATGGAGAAAAAGCTGCCCGGCCGATTTTGGAAAGATCTACGTCGGCGTACTACGTTTTTTCCAGTTTACCTCAAGTGGTCCATAATGTTCGACCGAAAACGGGATACAGGAATAATGTCTCCAGGTAAAAACTCAAAAGTATATAAATTTTTTTGTAAACTTAAATTTTGGCGACAAAAAAACTTATCTTCAAACTTATCTTACTTTTTATATAAATACGTATACTTGTGTGTTTATGTGTAAGAGTAAGTAGACACGCAATGGCAAAAACATAATCTCCACATTTCATACTTACCTGGAAGTATTGCTTCCAGTTATTTTTACGGTTTAATGACTCTCCTAAAAGAGAAATGAACATTAAATAAAAACAGTCATTCGTTTTTTTTGCAAAAAATGAATTGCACTATAATGGATGGAGTTGCATGATTGCAATTTTCCATGACCACCAAAAGCACCAAACAACTTTTCTTCATTTCCGTGAACCCATTCATTTCCTCTTCTTTTTGGTTTGCTTGACTTGTGACTTGTTTGGCTATTCAAGAGAAAGTTCTCTTTTAATCAGCAGAAAATCATAAATCATTTTGAAACATTAACGTCATAAAAACGGTCACAAGTAAATTTTTTGCTGTTCAAGTTGTCCTTTGATGACGGACATTACAACCTAAGTGTACTTTATTTGCGCAACATCCGTTTTTTTGGCAGCTTACCTATTGTTCATTGTAAAAAAGAAACATTCATTTTTTTGCCTGCTTTCGGCTTCTATGTATATTTAGGCATGATAATATTATACTTCATGCCATAATACCATACCGATACAAATTCATTGACGAAGTTTGTACACGTGAATATTCTATTTGCCGTTATTTTTGGCAAACTGCATTCTGGCTAATTAAAAGTCCATCAGCTTAATCAAACATATATTCGCTTCATAATGGACTTATCTCTTGTAGTCATGCGAGCAAGTACGCATAAAAATTTTAGAGAAAAAAAACCACCAGCAAGCCAATGTAATTCAATATTTAGTACAACCTTCGGCTGTTTAATGAAAATTCCATATTTAGAGTCAATGCTGCGTAATGCTAGACAGGTGGGTCGTCGTTTGCTATCGTTGTTTAATAAGTAATCTAACACAGAGTGCTCACTATTAGATAGGTAGGTAAAGTGTATGTACATGGAGAAGCACTTTAATTTAAAATGAATTTACGAATTGCTATGCCATTCAAACCAACAATTTTACTGACAGAATAAAAGGCTTTGATTTCTCTGCTTTCACCACGGACATGTAGAAATTACCGGAAATAGAAAAGATTTTCTGTGACCGTCTATCTCATAAACATGCATGCTTAAGAAAGATTGGCAAAAAGTTTCTTCCGGCCATTGTCAACAATCATCATTAAAGCACAACAGCATTGTTCATTATTTAAATTGACTTTTAAGCTGACCATTATTATTTTGATGTTCTGTCAACCAACTAAACTCGGTGGACAGGGGACAGAAAATATCAAGTCTAAAAGCAAAGTAGATTTTCTTTCCTGTGATTAGCTCTTTTATCTTGAAAATAAATCAAGAACACGTCGTCGTCTTTGTCAACATGCTGATTCTGTTGTTTTCCACTATGTGGCCATTTTCATTTACTCCGTCGTTTTTGAAGGACTGTCGATTGGAGTTTTTCCTTTCAGAGAATAGGAAGAAAGGAAGTAGTGGACGGACATTACCACTACCGTACATATTACGTATGTTGGCATAATAGCCACTATTACTACGTTTTTACCTACATGATTCTGTCCTGTCCAGTGCAGTACAGAAGTAGTGGTCATCATCGTCATCGTGACAGAATGACAGTTTTTAGTAGCGTTTGTATTGTGATGGTGATGGCAAATGGAAAGTAAGCAGTTGGCAATAGTCCAGAAAAGTGGAAACTCATGGGCACGGTTTGCTGAGGTGATCGATAAGGTTTGTATGCTTGTGTATTCCGTACATAACAGCAAGCATGACTGACTTGACGGTCTATTTGGCTTGTTTGGTTTGGTGAACGACGAAGAAAAAGTGGACGGTGACGGTGAAGGCATTTTTGCTGGAAGGAAGGAGAGAGAATGTGAAGGTGAAAAGCAAGGCTTTACTTTAGAACGAACGAAATGAGTGGAACTTTATGAAGACTTGTGTGGAGTGTATGGCTGGCTGAGTAGGTAACGAAAGCTTTTATAACAAATGTGTATTTTTGTGAAAGTTTGCTTTTCATCCGGTTCAGTCTTGGTTGGAGCGATGCTCGAGCAACAAGACGTTGGCAGTAGTAGTTGCGGCGGTGAAGTGCCTGTGAATGACTGTGCGTTCGACTGCGGTAGCAGTGGTGATGGAGCGATTGAAAATGGAGAAGATGTGGATTGCGGTGGTGGTGGAAGTGAAGGTGGTGGGGATAGCATTCGGGAGAATGGTCCCTTAGAGGAGGGAATTAGCAAAGAGGTAGGAGTGGAAGAGAATGGAGATGTTGGAGGAGGTGGTGGTGGTGATAGTGGGAATGAGAGTAGCACTACCGCAACAACTACAGTGAGAATTCATACTACGTACAAGAAACGTGCGAGTAAATTTATGAACCGGCCTAATGTCCAAAATGGACTTGGGGCGAATTCCTTATTGCATCCTTATGGAGGTGTAGGAGGCACCAGTGGTGGTGGAGGTCTAGGTGGTGGTAGTGGTGGTTCCAGCAGACTGTTTGGCACTAGTAATAACTTTAGTAGCAGTAGTGGTAATCTTAATGGTAGTAGTAGTTTATTTGGTGGCGGTGGTGGAAGTAGACGTAGTCATAGGTCACTTACCACGAGAAATTCGATATTTGGAGGGGGTGGAGAAAGTGGTACGAGTAGTAGAGGTGGATTCATTTCACCTCACCCTAACGGTGTGGGAGAAGGAGGAGCATCTACAACAGCCACCACGGCATCTTCTACAACAGCTACCACTGTGGAGTCGCGACCTCCTTTCGTGACCACAGTAACACGGGGTCGCTTCCTCCCTTCAAAGTTTGACCTAATGGTTGAGAAAAGTCTGTTCACATTCTCGAGTAGGCCAAAACCGGTAGGACTGATAACAAAGCATCATTGTACCTACGGTAGTGGACCACTCAAGGAGAATAATAGCCAAAATTGCCAGTAAATTCACTTCTCAAAGCTTGTCGAAAGTACACGAGTTTTCCAAAATAATTAATGAATGCCATTAATAGGCCCGTTTCTTAATGTACTTATCTTGCAGACCTAGAGGAGCCCACGATTACTTCAATGTCATGTGGGATCCTCACATTTATCGTGGCACGACCACAACACTAACCTCAAGCCTGAAGCAACCTGACACGACAGACCTTAGTAGTACTAACCGGGGGGACCAGAACCAGGAGAGTAATAGGTATAGACGTAGACGCGCATTTCTTCAAGGCTCTCAAAATAACACCTTAAATGGCAGCACTGGTACCAACCTGGCTCCTTTGGGAGGTGGTCATCAAACCACCACAATTCGCAGTAATCGCTACAGAATGACAACAAAAGTGACTTCCCGATCCCGTACATTTCCCCCTCCAGAGGGCAGACATCAAGTGCACGTACAAACAGAAGAATACCTGGAGGACCTGAGCAGAGACATGATACGTGGCCCTGACGTTGATGCTATTGTACAGACTGATCCCATTGAAGACGAGGAGCTCCTCTCATCCCCTCTCGTGAATATTCCCCCAGGTGGCCGCTCCTCTGGAGATGGCAATGGTTTCTCCACCTTTAAAGGAAAAATGCTTCCAGTAGTTGACGCCAGCACACAAGTACTTCCAGGAGAACTCGTGTCATTCGATGAGCGTGTCCAACCGGTGGTAGAGGCCGTTGTGGGAAAAATACTGGAGCAGGTCGGTACACATTTTAATTAATTCTCTACTTCTCTTCCCCTATAATTATCTTCTTATCATAAAGATATCAACGTCTCATCATCAAACAAAATTAATATATTCATGATACATAATAATAATAGCAAAAAAACAAAGCAGTAAAGCTCACCGGTAGTTTATTCTAGCGGTTATGTAGTCAAATACATACATACATTCATACTTCTTCTGTGCTGTAGTGTTATTGTCCATTTTCCAGTGCACTCAACCGAACTCAACTATTTATTTTTTGTGTTGGAAAAGGCTTAGCATCCACTACTGGGCTACATGCCACCGTATAAAAACGACGTTAGACTTTAGACCACTTTACATCATAAAGTATTGATCGGCAATATAATAATAACAGTGGTTGATTGTAGCAGCAATAAGTCGACATATTATATGCTACATTCGATACGATACGGCTTTCACTCTTTTCCTTTTAATGCGTGGTTATTTTAGGTTTGCTGCCATGAATTTTGATGATGATGACGATTGACGATATATTATTTTTATGTACTGCTTTTTTGTGGTGTGCTCGTGTGTGTTTCGTTTAACCTATGTAAGGGAGTACATTAATATCTGAGAGCTTACCTTGTTTGCTTGAAGAGAAAATGTAAGAAAAAAAGCTTTACAATGATAACAACGACAAATATTTTTTCCCCACTTCAGAACAATTTTGCAATAGGCCGGGTTAGTTAGTGGAAAAAATGTTTGATTTTTTTCGGTTGATTTTGATGCATAAAATAATATTTACTTTTGATAGGGAATGTTCATAGAATTTTTTGACACGTTGTACCAGAACGGCCCCTTAGGCAAATGGCATTACTCAATACTAGCATTATTTTCGGCCGAGTGCTGATAATGATGGGGGAGTGGACAAGGAAAGAAAAAAATGAATAGAAAAAAATGTAATTGACATTTCAACCAAGAGGCCATGGAATGAAATACATACAAATAAACTAAACAAAGCTGTTATTTAGTTTTTTTCTTTTGAAATGACATGAAAATTGTAACTTTTTCAGAAAGTTGCAGTCAAAATCGAAATTCTGAAGGACCATTGAAAAATAAAATAAAATAAGAACGCACGTTTTCTATTTGCTTGCTTGTAGGCTCTTCTGGAAACAATGGAAGAAGAAGAAATTGGTGCCCTGAAAGCCCAGCAAAATCGTTTTCTAGAGAAACGGAAAAAAGAGGAACGGGAATTGAAAAGGTTGCAAGAGCAACAGGAGCTCCTATCTAAGGAGAAAGAGAGACTTAAGCGACATCTGGAAAGACAAATTAAGCAAAGGCAACAGGAGCAGCTACAAAATCATGGGGAAAGTGGGAGGAAAAGTGGCAACGGAGAAGAGGAGGATAACAACGGTCTTATTTTAATGAACGGTGGGGGAAATAACAATAATAATGGTATGATGAGTACAGCATACTTGTTGGAGCTTCTTCCGTCTGTAATCAATTCTCTGAAACAAGAAGGGTTTCTTTTGGAGGATCAAAATGGAGATGGTAGGTAAATGAGTTTATGTACTTGTCAGATTTTGTGGAATTATTTGTTATCCACCTACGCTTTCTGCTATGTATGTATTATCTACGTTCTGCTTTAGTTCATTACCTAATATGAATGGAAGTAGGAAAACAATTTAGTGTAATGACTTTGTTTTTGGGATTCGATTTCACCGTCTATCATTTTTATGCCTTTGTAAAAATGCAGTGATGACATGCAAGTTTTCCTTGCATGATTTTTACTTTGATTGCTCCTTTGTATTTCCATCTTCCATGCATGTAGGCATTTCACCGGAAAACGTAATTTTGCCCCAAATGATCATTATATCCGGAATTTTCTGCTAGCATGATTTCCCTTCTATCCTTTTTGTTGTTCTCATGAGTTCTCAATATAAATGAAATGTAAATATCACTTACATACATACATATAATAAATACATGTGTGTCACAGTCATGACGCATGCACGTAAGTAAAAAGCTATTGGTAGATTTGATTTGCTTTTCAGTCTGCTAATTATACAAATAAATTGGCATATGTAGACAAGGTCATTGTAATCATTAGACCCCTTTCTTTGACTGATATTTGTAACACACGTAAGCAATTAGCCAAAAAATAATGATTTGCTTTTCTCAGATTTCGGTAGAGATTGTGCACTGTACTGTCAACTGTAGTTTTGTGGTTCTGTTTGTATTGGGATAAAATGAGAAAAACATGGCGAAGCTAGTGTGTCAAGTCAATATTCTAAAATGCTAGGGAGTCGTATATAAATTGCACTGTAATTACATTATTAGTATTCCGAAAAACTTGTACTGTCTAGAATTTCCGTTTGAATTCCTCAGCTATTTTGTTCACAGTAGGTTACATCCATTCATACGTATTCATACCTATCCATTCATATTCATACCATACTGCTGTCGCTACTGTTACATTGCCTTGCATCTTGCTTGTTAACTTGGCTGATTAATCATCTTAATGAAAGGTCTTTTTTCCGCAATGTAAATCGTAACAATAACACCTGCACCACAATGACATGTAAAGAAAGCAGGTGAAAGCTGGATTAGTAGGCCAATTTTTTTCTAATATGCTTGAATTTGTACACACTTTTCTTTCTCGTTGCCGTCACCTGCATATTGTGTAAATTTTCTTTTCTTAAGTCAACTACAAAGTACAATGGGGAGTGTTGTTATGGTCGGAACCAATTCAGTTATTCAGCTAATGCATAGATAAAATGTGATTAGCATGCAACCGATTAAGAGTTATTACAGCTCTCGAATTTTTGATGAGACGACATGAACCTGTTTATATGTACGTATGCCTATTGGATTGTCTGTTTCACATCAAACTGCATTACATTTTAGGTGCACGATGTACTCGAGTGCTTTTCGGGGCTTCGTTGTACAAGGACAAGTGAAAGCCAAAATTTTTCTCATGCTGAAATTTCTAGCTGTATTTTATTTTATCGCACAACAAAACTTTATCTTTTGCTGACCAAATCCAATAAAATGCTTGTCATTTTTCTTGTTGAATAAAATATTAAAATTGACTTTCACGTTTATCTTTTGACCATAACATGAAAAAAAATGAATTGGGAAAGTTACTCAACTTTTGTTACAGAGGTTCTGGCATCACTTGTACCGCTGTGGCAGCAGGACCGGACGTTGTCATTAAAGTCTGAAGATGATGATGATGAAGCAAAACTTGATAATGGGAATGACATCGGTCAAGATAAGGAATATGATCGTGATGCTTCTAATGTCGCTCGTGATCCGTCTCCGGATGGTTGTCACAGTCGTATGAATAGTTTTGAAAATCCGTCATCAAATCCAGTTGAAGTGCAAGGTAATTTTTTAATCTGATTGAGTTCAACTGTCAATAATTCAGTTTAAGACCAAATTTGTTTGTATCAATTTGTCAAAAAAGAAGGGAGCAGTGGAGTAGTTTATTGGCTAAGAAAATAACCATGCTTTTTTCCTTGCTTTACTAGTAATTTACTTTTTTGTGGAAGGTCATCGAAATCGATTTTTTTACCTGTCGTGTTTTCTTTATGGAGAGTGAAATGAATAATGCAAACTGTATCAAGTCCACTTTCTCCAATTATTACTGTGTTGTTTTATTTTTACTTGCGTGAGCACAAATTTTTTCAGCAGGATTAAAGCCAAATATGCAATTGTTACATTTTTAATTAGTACAATTGTTTTTTTGTTGTTGTTGAGTTCGAAGTTGGGAAAGAGACAGGTGCTATCTAGAAAGTAATTTGGCACCCTCCACAAAAAACTGTTATTTAATATGTTTGTGTGTCAAATTGTCTGTCCATTTCGCATTTTCTGGTTTTATTTGTTGGGCATTTGAATGCGTGTGCAAATTAACATATGAAATTGAATAAAAATTGTAGCAAGGTGAGTTGCCAATGGTGTCTGAAGCTGAGGGCTAAAGCGGAAAATGAAAATGGATGTGAATAATAAGTTGATATGAATGCATAATGATATGTTCAGTCAAGAGGCACAAGCAAAGTATGCAGAATTATTTATTGAAAAGGGCTATTGGGAAAGAAATTTAGGTTACCTCGAGAGCTAGGCTGTTTCTTAACTACAGCTATTATATGGGTTTTATAAATAAAAATTGCAAGTGTACAAGAGATAATTTTGTGTGTGACATTTTTTAAAATTTGATTTCCTGTTCGTAAATTACTATCATTTTGTATAATGAGTGATTGTTGATTATTCCTTTAATTGTAGATTCTTTTGTGAGTGAGCTAGTGGACGCTTTGGAAGAGGTTGTTCAAGAAGACGGGGGAAGTTCTGAAGACCCACCTGCAATATTGGGGGAACAAGATGCTACTGAAGAAGTTGCTGAGGAGATTACAAAAGAAGAGGAGGTTGTTGAGAAAAATGAAGGGAAAATTGAAGAAAACATGGCGATTGTTGACGAAGACGTGAAGGACGACACGGTTACAGAGGTAAAGGAAGAGAACAAAATGGACACTGAAAATGTGGAAAATAATGAGGAAGGTGAACAAATTGATGTGGAAAAGTGTGAGGAAAATGGTGAAAGCGAACCACCTTTACCACTAGAAGAGGATCAAGTAGTGATGGAAACCTCTGAAGCACCAGTGACAATCGTGGATGATGCTGAGGAAGCTCTCGTACCTGCACTTGAGGATAATTCTGAGCTGATTGAGGATAAGAACGAAGGAGAAGATGAAGTTACCTCCTCAGATCCACAGCCATCTACGAGGTCCTTATCACCATCATCGGCATCCTCTCAGAAACTTCCAAATGGTGCCATTCCCAGTGTGTTGTAACGTAGTTTCATACGTGAGAAGAAGACTAGCTGAAATAAAAGTTTTCACTGTGAAATTTAGCTATTAATTCTTTTTGCTAACTTGTAAGTAGTTTAGGTAAATGAATTAACTTTCACTAGCATTATTTCCAATATCCAGAAAAAACTTTTTTTAGTTTAAACAACATGGAACGAATAATTCATGTAATCAATATTTATTATACATATGTTGAGGTGTGATATAATATATTAATACTACAAGTTGAATAAAATAGTATGGCCCGCAACAAAATGGCTTTGTACGATTGTATGATTTTATCATACAGAAAAAAGGGGACGGGACGGGTTTCCATGTGCTTTTTGGATTTAGCAGAATAAATATTTAATCTCGACGAGCATGCTATCTTTAAATACGGACATTACATCAGCCATTGTAATTTTTGATGAATAAAATGTCATAATAAAAAATTGAACTTTAATAAATTATTTGAGAAACTGAAAGGACTAGAAACATTCTGTAAGAATCGAATATCTAAATGCTAGTTATTATCTGGCATTATCATTTTTAATGAATTTTAAATTAACATGGTTAATAACATGATAATTTTTTGAAGAAAAAAATATTAGTCACAGTTTTAATTATGATTCATAATTGTACACTTGTTTGAAGATGTAAATTACATGAATATTTCTATTGCGTTTAAAAATGTACATAAAATATTTTTCTCCTGTTGAACCACGTAAAGCTGGTCAACTACTGTGAAACACCTGATGATTCTAGTTAAATACTATAACCAATATAAAGTTTAATTATGTGTAATTCCAATACAACCAATAAATTAACAATATCCAAATTAAATTTCCAAATTACCGTAATTAATATTTTAAATTTTGATCATAATGTATGATTCATGATGATAAAGATGATTATTTATGACGATGTTTATGAAGTTATTAAAAATAAATGGAAAGTTACTAAAAAACGAGTGTAGTTTTGATATTGACTTTTTATTCGTTTCCTCCATAACACGATAACGACCTTTGGATGTTGAACCTTATTTCATCTATATCTTAATTTATATTAGTATGTTAGTTTTACACCAAGTTTGAGCGACTTCGGTCAAACAGCTATTATTCTTATTTTATTGTTAACATATCGCGGCGGACTGAGATACGGTCAGGTCATATCAAGACCAACAATAACAACACATTTTAAAACTATAAATTCGCTGTACATGATCAAAGGTCCATTGTAAACAAATATAATAATCCTTAAGAAACAGGTACTTAAAGTTACAAAATGGACTGACTACAAGTTTTCATACTCACACTACATTCATTTTTCATCTAGTTAAAATGCTATTCTCTGTAGAGTTCCTACTTTAAAGATTAGTTTACATTATTTATGAACTTTTGATACGTTGCCTTACAAACAAGTTCATAAAAACATACACGCTAACCTCCACTTTTCACTGGTCATTAGTATTCAAAAACCACTACTACTATTTTCATCACGATTACTCCTCTTCGTAATAAAGTAATAACACAGATTTATTTCTTTCTTTCTTTACAGACGATTGAGTTTTTTTTTAAACTTACTTATCTTGTTATACATTAACATATTACGTATATTGTTTTACGTATGTAATTGTTCAAGTATATTTTCGTTTCAAGTGGTGCGGTTATATTATAACAGTTTTAGCACGAGAATGAAAGAGAACGTCGTCACCTTGTGAACCAGTTTATCTCCATAAATTATTAGCTTTTTCTCACCATCACCGGCCAAATTTTAAATGGAAAGCGATTTTTTTGAATGATTTACTTTTTTTGAAATTCTTTCCAAAAATTTCAAGTGTGTAAAGTGAAGGTAACTCTGGATTGCGAACGTGCTAAAAAATTGTTTGAAACTTATGCTTGTAAACTGTACATTACTAATTAACAGTAATATTTAACAGCTAAAATAACAATAATAAACTATAGCATGCGATAGGCAGCAAACAAGTTGCAAAGTGAGCAATAACCTTACATACAATAACAACAGTAGAGTGGCAACGGCTTTTCATTCATTTCTCTAACCGGCACTATATGGCGATTTCTTTTATTTTTTCAAACATCTAAAATAAATAAGTTTATAGCGATAATCACTAACTGACCATTGAGTAACTGAAGTCATGGTTGAAAATAAAATATTCACCAAAAAACATGTGTATATCGATAGACGAAAAGCAGTGCGGGGAGAAGCTAATAATAGCTTATGACTTACTATATTATTGTGTTAGTTAACTGATATTATTACTCGAATGACATGAAAAAGTAACCCTGTAAAGTGTCTCTGTTTAGATATTATTTGCTCTTACAATTATCGCACCAGCAATATATTTGTATATAGCTGTCACCTCAAGTCATTAATTTTTTCATGTGAAACACACTATAAATAAATTATGTATATACTATTAAGTAAAAACTACCATATTTCACAAGGATTACTATCAACTATTATCAAGTGAACGGTTAAACAAAATTTATGCACGTGACTACTTTCAAACAGTTTTGTGAGCATTAGTATTCCTTCCTTGCTTCTTCCTTCTTCACGAACCTATTTTTACTCATCTCTTTTCAATCTGACTTATTTCTTATTTCTTTAACCATTTTTAACACGTTAATAAATATCCTTAATAATATCAATATTTTATGTATACATTTGTTATTGCACAACGACAATTTTCATGAACAATTTAGGTATACAGGCATTCTTAACTAATGAACAAAGTAGTGTAGTTATGAATATTTTTTGCATTGATTTCCTCTTTTCGGTCTCATGTTTCCTATTTAATTCACATCACATATTTTCTTTTCATTTTAAAATTCTTAACTATTGATAAATGGCTTCAAGACTTGACTAAAACTTGTTTCTGTGCCATAGCTGCTACCTTATTATGCTACGACCATTTTTCTTTGGACTATCGTTTACCAATTGTATGGCTTACATACGACAAATGTAAAAAAAGGTAAAATTATCGTACAACTATTAATATCATTATTACAATAATTACGAATATTTTTGTCTTTCCGTTTCTTCAACGCAATTTTTTTCGCTTCTTCTGAATTCACCACAAAAATAACTATAAAATATATATTAACACAACAGTTACACAATTAATATCTCTCTTTATTATTTGGTTACATGAAAATATAAGTAGGTACTTTTTCTTCATCAATCACGCAGGAATTTTCGGTAGGTTTCATTTGATAAAATTTAGTTATAACTCATTTACAGTTAAACAATTCATTTAGAATAATACTTAATAGTGTAATACTAATAATATGATAAGGGTAATACATTTGTTGAACTAATTATTGTTTGTAGTAGGTTTGATATTATTAATATGACAAGTTCTTGTTCTTCTTTATGAAAGCATTCTTGAGGATGACAACGATATTTGTATTTGAATAAATTAAAACTTATAATTAATTTTTTACACAATGATTGATGTTTTAACACATATCATTTATATTTTAACAAAGTTGATTTGTTTGATGAACGCTTTTATGTATGGTATCGGAAGAATGAGCAGATCTATTTCTGTTTCAACATTTCAGAATAATTTCGTACATAAAAATACGGTTGGTTACAAGATAAGAACGTATCGGTACTCGGTTTCTAAACGATTAATTTTTGATGGAGATTCTAAAGTAATAATATCATTAGGTGGGACCGGACCAAGCTGGCTACGGTATTTTCCCTGACTATTTTTAATTCTGTACTTAACAATCTACAAATAAATAAATCTACGTGTCTTTTATACTGGATGAGGAAGCAAAGACTAGAGATCATTAAAATGCTACTGAGAATTGATTTTGTGAGGAGGTATACGTTAACAACAAAAAAACATGAATTTAAGAGAGCTGCGATATACTGACTGGTTGACATTGACTTTGTTTGTGACTTGATTCTTTTAAATGATGTGAATATTACAAGGCTTTGCGATGGAGTAGAGAGATTGAGAGGCTACTAGGCCGTATCATTGGAAGGATATTGAGGTTTCCTACAAAGGAATACCTGATGGAGAGACCTTATAGTTGGCCACTTTTTTGAAAACAACTTGGTTGGGGTAATGCCAATCCAAATTGAAGTCCTGATTGGTTTCAATCAACTCTCGGGACATGTCATGAACAACCCCGTCGTACATCTCAACAAGCTTGACATCTGTAAAGGCGTTGCTTTTTTGAGCCATGTTTACAAATTTTTCTAGCATCCCATCTCGTGTCGGGTTGAAGAGAATGAACGAACCTCCCGGCTTGAGTACGAATGCCAAAGTTTCCAGGAGACTGGGAAAGATGGATGGCTCATAGACAACATCGGCGGCAATGACGAAATCGAAATAGCTTTGGAGCTCAGGTTTCCCAGAGATTTCACCCCAACGGAGAGTTGTCGCATGGCAAAGATCCGCAGCAACTTGATTTAGTTCAATCGAGAAAGAAACTTCCTCCACGTTAACTTCGTCGCCATCAGTCAGAACAACTTGTTTAGCTAGAAATATAAACATTTACTTCTTAGTTAAAACTTTAGACTTGAATCTTAAGCAGATAATTTTTATTCAAGTTTAAGTTACTTACCACCAGAGTACTTTGCCAGGGCCAAACCAGCCAAGCAGTGAAATCCTCCTCCAATCTCGAGAATCTTCTTCCCTTCAAACAAAGTTCGATTTCGAAGTGACCAATAGCTCAGAATTTGCTCAGAAGGCCAAATACAAATGCGACCAGTCTTATCAAACCCTTTTAGATTTTGAATATCCAAGGGAATTGAGTCGTTTCCGCGGTGGATTTGGATCGGAAAAAGCTGAGTACAGCCGTAGTCCAGATTTCGGTTATTGACGCCAGTGGGAGAAGAACCCACGAGTTCACTAAATGGATTTGAAGTCGTATTGACGATCTTTCGGCTCGGAATCCGTACTTGAACGTGCATTATGGACTTGGACACATCTGTTTTCCAAGAAATGAGTTCCGGATATCGCTCGAAAATTCTTTTGGAACCCGGATTCTCCACAGGTTCAGGTATTGTCTTTTTACGAATGGCTTGCTGTAGAAGACCCCAGCGACTACGGGCCAAGCTTGGAGAGCTGTCACTGCTGCTACTGTTGCTGGCTGTGCTGCTCATGGTGGTGGATAGAGTTGAGATAACTTTAGACGAATGCTCGAAAGTCGTTGCAGCTGATGGGTCGTCTGAAGAACTAGTTGAGGATGGTGATTTAATGGATCGCAAATAAATGGTCGTGCAGATTCCAAAACAAAACTCACTGAAGCGACTGAGATTTGCCTCCCTGAAAATAAGGACAAAAATGTGTAATTATAACATACCTAGTAAAATTAACTTTTAAACAATGCAAAACTGCAGTTAAACGTAAATAACTCACAAACTAAGAGGCATTCCTTTTACAGTAGCACACTGTTCAGGAATCAAGCTCTAACTCTTGGCGATAAAGAACTCAGCTGATTGACACAAGTCCGCCGAAAACGCCAAATGATACTACCAGAACCAGACCCCCTTTCGGTGAATATTAGCTGCGAATACAAAATGATGATTAAAGTTAAGTCATTGATAAATATTGCTTCTTATATATTACATCCTTTTGTTAACAAAGCAAATAGCAACATACGATTGTATTTGTAATTGCATCAAAATATCCAATAAATTTCTTACCTGCTTCTTAGTAAAGTTAGATTATTTTAACGAACGCCCTTTCCTTCAAATGAACCACAGCCAACAGCTGAGTGACAACAGCAACACTTTAAAAGACCTAATCCGTTCAAAACTTTAAAAGATCAAGGCGACAGAAAATAATGAGCAAAAATTTAAACAAGATCCCTTCAACCAGTTATATAACGGAAGATTATTTTTCAGGAGTATTGAATAGTGACTCTAATCTTCACAGGCAAAAAATACTTGTCGCTTTGTATCCTAACACCTGATCAGATAATCTCAACAATCAACAAAAATTCTAAACTAAATTGAGAAAAGTTTCCTTCACAACCAACAATTAACTAACACCTACAGCTAAGAGGTCAGGTGAAGGCGATTTTCTGAAACCCTTCAAGTGACCAAAAAACTTCTAATTTTTTCTCAAAATCAGCTGACTTTCAGTAGAATCACTATTGCAATTTTCTATTATGTTGCTGCAGTCACTGGTGTGGTTCGAGAGACAAAGCACTACTAAACTTCCATTTTGCGAGAACTGCCAAATTTATACCAAAAAAACTAATAAAGAATTAGCGTTTCGAATTCTAAAAAAGTAAAATTAAATGCGATTGCCTCATTACTTTAAAAAGTGTAGTAGTAAAAATTATAGGAAGCACCAAGAGCAGCGCAACACCAGCAACCACACCACACACGTGTGTGCTGTGTAATAAAGTGAAAATAGCAAAACAAACAGAGAGAGAGAGAGAAGGCAAGCAAACGAGAAGCAACGCAACGCAAGAGACCTTCTCGGTTTGTTGGTTTTTTGATGTAAAAAAGAGATTTGGTTTGTCGTCAAAAGGTTTTTTTTACTACTGCCGCTGTACATTAAAAAACATTACACAAAACACCTTTCCCTTTGCATAAAGTCAAAAAGTATTGATGAAAAAATACAAAGAGCCTAGTCGTGGCTTGGCGTAGTAGCTGCGGTAGTTGCGGTATGGGAAGAAATGCTTTTATGGCTTTGTCTCTTTTCTTTAAAAGCTAAATATTTAATAGGGAAAGGAAATTATGTATTTATTAACTACCGAAAGCGATGAAATCGCATAAGAGGTAGTTAATGATTTGGATATCCTGTCTGTCTGTCTGTCTG
>JAQFXM010003835.1:0-18846 GCA_034693345.1 Entomobrya multifasciata
CTGGAATATTCTGTAAAACTGAGCATTGCGATAGATATTTGGAGTGGCGTCAAATGACATTTCATGGTGCACAAATTCGAAATCATCCTTTTCTCAACAGTATACACAGAGGTGTATTTAAAATTCAAACACTTATTTAATCCCATGCCTTATTCTGAATTTATTGCCATCAAGCTTGACTAGTGTTTAGCTCAAAACACAATGCAAACTCATGCTATTTTCATGAGAACTCCACAAATTTGATGCTTTCCTGGAAATAAAACATCGTTTTTAAATAGCATGTTGTTTTAAAGTTATAGCTTCTAGTCTAGCAATATTACTATCACATATTTTATGAACAGTAAAGTCTAGAGGGATAATAAGCTAGTCGTGATTTCATTAATCCGGAAAAGTAATATTAACATCAATATTACTTTCCGGGTATATTTTGCATTTGACATTTGGAATTCCTTGGAAAATTTCAATGCTCTAAAATAATTATATTTCGCTGGAAAAAAGTCAATATTCTACTACGTCAAGTAACAAGTAAGGCTTACGCAAGTGCGTTGAAACTAAGCCATTTATGTTGACGCCCTGGTTTATGCCAAAACATTATGCCTTGATGATTTGCCCTAAAAGATGTGGTAGCTGCCGTTACAAAACTAAATGAGAATCATGACAGGAGCGGACGACCGTGTGCAAATAAGTATGACGGGAAATATAGAAGGTTAATTTTAGAAATTCAACTAATTTTTACGAAACCTTAAATAAAACTTGAAACATAATTTACAAAGTTTCCCTGAAAGGACTTTAAATGTATTTAAAATAATAAATCCAGAGTCGAACTTGTGGTGCAAGATGCTGCTGCTGCTGGCAAGATGGATGAAGAATGATCTCATCTGCCGCTGCTGGCGTAGTGGTAGGAATATGTTGAAGATGAGGTCACGTCGTGTGCTTTCTGGTTAGAGGAGAGAAGCATGGTTTGAGTTGGAATAGGAAAACTTGCATTGAATACATAAATTGAATGCAAGGTTTAAAGGGGCAATGTAAGGAAATACTTAGGGTGCATAGTAATTGGACCACAAAATGCTTTGAATTTTTGGTTTCACTCAATTTTTCTAGCAGAGATTGTGTTTTATTAATTTTAATCAAAACTTTGAAGATTTTATTAGCTTCGGTGTTGTTCAACGTTTTCAATTCTTAATGCTTAGGTTTTCTAGTTTGAGTTGACGGTGTACCACACTGAATTTGTAGTATGCACAGTAGATAAACAAATGCTCAAATAAGTTGGTATTCATGAATGCAAGTGCATGTGAAAGAAAGGAAAGAAACCCTCAGGACAAAGTTAACCCTAATTTTATTTACTTCCTTTTAATTAAGACGTTGATTGGTAAAGTATGCCAGCTTTGTCAATTTGACAGCATGTCAGGTGATTGCAATCATGCATAGTGCATTGAAAAATTAATACGGCTTGAATATATTGTGGCTTCGATATACTGTAATATATGTGGTTTGTTTTATGAGATACATTTTCTGTTTGGTTTGGTATTTATGTTAAGACATTTCGCTTCGATGATCACAGACACTTGTTTATTTTAATGTTACATAAATAACTGTACTTTGTAGAAATAGTTGTATTAATTTCATTTCATTTTGGAGGACAAGCTTAAGCTGCAGGACAATTCTTACTAAATCCTGTCTTAAATAATAATACTGAACCCTGTAGCAACTTGGCAAGATTAAACACAATGTGATTAAAATTTGACACATTAAATAAAAGGATTTCCAAAATTAATGTAAACTAAAAGCCTAAGACTGATTTAAAAGGCATTATTATGTTTCTTTGAAAACGTCATGCGATCTTTTCATCATGTTAGCCCTTGTTCAGAACTTTCCCAATTCTCAAAATTATATATTAAACATAAATTGCTGGATTGAATTCAATGCAAACCTATTTGAAAAGACAATATCAAAACAGCATTCGTTTTGAATAACGAACGTTGGATAAATAAGTTTACAAGACGTTGAAAGTATATGAATTTTCTCTCTCTTATCTTAGTAACTATTATTATTTATCTAAAGTGATATTCAAAAACAACTTCCATACACAAAAATGACTTTGACTTTAGAACAAGTATGCCGTAAGGCAAGAAGACTCGATGAGGGTTTTTATATTTAAATTTAGTCCGAAGAACTGGGCCGTTGAAATGTTTTTGCAGTAAATTAAAGAGATTAGATTCCTATATGCTCTAAAATTAATACTTTTCAATGTCATTTGTTATCAGAATTTCAAAAGGTAAAAATTAGACACTTTTTTGTGGAAATTTAATGGGAAAAAGAAGTTTTGAGCAATTGGTTGGCAGATATGACGACGATGCAAGGATATTTTGCATAAATTGTAGGAAGAAATATTTGTGTATTTAGATTCAGATTCGTGTAAATTATGCAAATCTTGGGTGTTTATTTTTAAGTACATATATTTAAATTCAGGTACTGCTATAGTGAAGACAGAAGGTTGGTGATTAGAGACACCAAATGCCTGATTTAACTTTAATACCGAGAAAACGACTAAAATTGAAAAAGAAGAAATGTCACTGACAGTAATTCTACGTGATTGGGGAATTCGATCAAACATTTCATTAAAATTTGTAGATGTAAAGGAATATTATTTAAAACTTAGGAATGTTCATATTAGCTTGGTTTAGCTACAATATTATGTTTACGCTGACTAGACGATAAAAGAGGCGGATACTGGTGAGCTGATAATTTGAAAGAGTTTCATAATGTCGCAAAATAATTACTCCCTTCAAAGAAAATGATATGAAACTAAATACTTGATGATTGTAATGATATTTTCCTATGTACATATTGCTCTACCAGGAATGAATTTTTCACAAATGCCTCGGTTTCTCGTTAAAACGACTAAAAGCAAATTGGATTTTTATAAGTTCTAAAATAATAATTTGTTAACTTAAAATCTGAAAACCTGAGCAAAAACAAATCGGATCTTTAATTTTCATATTGAGCTACATTATTGCAAGTGTTTACTTATCCCCTTGCAGTGAAAGGAACACAAAAAATCAGCTCCGGAATAATTGGTGCCCTAACAAATAGATAAGCAATGGCAGAAGTGTACGGCAACGTGACAATTACGTCATTTGAAGATGGGATTTCGAACAACATCACTGCAGAATCATCATGGGATGCCAAATTCAGAGACTCGACACGATTTTGGGTTCCCCGTGTCTTGGTACCTATTGTTGTTTTCGTCGGTGTTCTCGGAAATATTGTGACAATTTTCATACTTACGAGACGACAGATGCGAACGTCATCAAATATGTAAATGCATTCATCACATATGTTTTTTAATTTATGATTAATCGATTAGGATGGCTGGAATTCCGTTTTTAATGAGTTATTAATTGTTAAGGTATATGCATTGAAAATTTTCTGGTTCCAGATATTTGACAGCTCTCGCCGTCTCAGACTTGATGTTTTTAATTTTCTCATTTTCATTGTCTTGGAAGCATTATGACTGTATGAAAGATGTAGGACTATACTGGAATTACATACCATTTGGACTGTGGATTACAGATGCTTCAAGTAAGCTTAGCTTTAAGGGCAACGTTTATATTATGCACGGAAACGATTTTAAATTTTTATACCAGTTTTCCAAAAAATGCATGTTTTCAACATGGCGTACGACTATATGTATTGGAACTGCATCGTTTAATACGTAGATGAATGTATTCATCGTAGTTATAATTTTAGTTTGTAATTGAATTTGTAATTTGAAATTTCTGTAGAACAATGTTTACTATATATAATTTGCAGTTGATTATAGCCGGCGGCGCGCTCTCCGAACGTCCAAAACTGCGCACTCGGCATAAAAAAAGAGCGTTTTTACGGACGCGAGAGACTGTGCCGCCGCGCCACCGGCTGTAATCAACTACAAATTATAAATAGTAAACATTGTTCTACAGAAAAATGAAAACATATTTTTTAATCAAAATGAAATGGAGATTTTTAGAGTGGTGATTGCTAGTCTCAACTCGATACGCAGTTGGGATCTTTACCTTGTCAGTTTCAAAAATCTTTTCTTTCAGATCAGTAGAGAAACAAGCAGGAAATAGACTTGTTTGCATATTTTAAAGCACATGTTTTAAGTAATTGGAAACGTTTTGGTTTTGATTTTTTAAAAATCATTTTTCATTCCATGTAAGCTAAAATGAAGCAGTATTAATGCTCTGCTGTACTTTTCACGTACACTTCACAATTACAAATGCATCCTTGCACGAATGTTCCCGTAATAGTAAATATACTGCTACACAATTACGTTCTATGAATAATTACCAGGTTCAACTTCTGTTTGGGTCACAGTCTCGTTTACAGTCGAGCGCTATGTCGCAGTCGTTCACCCAATGATGGGCAAGGTAAGATTTCGGATACTGAGAACATATTAAAAGGTTTTGTTTTGCAAATTTAAGAGCTCACATTTGATGAAGTGGACGCTTTTTACTTTACCTTTTCCCTTACTTTACTGATTGAAATTAAAAAACACAGTTAGTTATAATAAGTTTAAAAACTATTAATTTGTAATGCGTTAAACCATCTGGTGTCCTGTCAGCGGCATTGCACACCAAAAATGTCTGCAAGTCATAAAGTATGTTTAAAAATGAATATCTTAGTCTCACAAAGTGAATGACTATTCAATTCTACTATCATTTACTAATATTTATCATTAAAACTTGAATTAGCTTAACTACAAAAATAGCATGGAACCTTATTCAAATCAGCAATTCAAGGGGAGACAAAAAAAAGACATTGGCTGTTATCAAACCCCAAAAAACAGATAGGCATACACTTTCTCTAGGTTTTAAAAACATAACACGTTTATTGATGTCAGAATTTCGAAAAGAAAAAAATGGGACTCACTCGGCATTTTGAGTCCTTTAAGTGAAAAAGTGAGGTTTTCAGCAATTTACAGTAGGATATGAAGATGATGAACGTATACCTATACTGTAACAGGAAAGAATTGTAGTAATGAAAGTTTGTGGATGTAAATTTACTTGGAGGATAAAAATTGTATACAATACGCAAGTTTTTGTGTGTCCTTTTAAATACATTCATTGAAGTCAGGCACGGCTTTGAAGACATGAAATAGGCAGACAAAGAATTGGACTCCAACATTCATAATCAGCTCCAAGAACACTGAAATTCATCGCGATTGAAGAATTTAATCGAATACATTTTAAAATTTGCAGAAAAGTGGGAATAGTATAAAAATAAACTTTCACTTTATTCACATTCACAAATGTAAGTTTTTACAGTAAAATTTAACAATTAATTTATAATAAGTAAAAGATTTTCTCCATGAAGAGGGAAGGAGGAATGGTTCCCATTACATGTATAAAAATTGTATGCATTTACTTGATTGATTTTACTACGATATCATATTTTACACTGAACCAAGAAGTATTAATGGGCTGAGTATTAAAGCTATTCCAGGATGTCCCAAAATAATTAAAGCCTTTTAAAGAAAAAGTTATATTAAGTATTTCATGATGCAAGACTATTTCCTGATGTATTTATTTCGCAACTGGAAATGAATATTTTTCCGAAAAACTCGCTGTGTGAGTCCCATTTTTTACTCTTCGAGATTCTGACATAAAATAACGTGGAAAATAGTCATTTATTAGGTAGAAAACGATTTGCCCATACAGATTGATTGATGATACTTTGATTTGAATTCTTTTGTAATCTGAAATATTTTTATAATATGCTTTGTAATATATGTTAGTTTATTTCGGTAACCTGTTTTCAGAAAAGTGAATTCTGTACTAGTATTTTAGTTCCTTTAGAACACAGGTCCTATAGCATAGCAAGACGTTATGAAGAATTTATGGTTAACCTGAAAGATTTGAATAAATTTTGTTTTCAAAATTGAAGCTTAAACTTGAGATCCAATCAAACGTGCCATGAGGAATTGTATATTAACGAATGTTATATAATAATAACAAGTAAATCATATTGCTTCTGTTTTTTACGAACCTGTGTTGTCCTTTTCTTTAATTCACTAATGAAATGTACATGGTGCATACGCAACTATTCATACTGCTCTAAACAATTTCGAAAATTCCTTTTTTGAATAAATTTAAAATATTTTGTTCCACGGGAATATAAAAGGAATCAAATTTTTAAATCTTTTAAACCTTTTCATGACTACAAAAACGAGCCATATGCTCCAAAAACGTAATGTATCAGTTGACAGATAAAAGCTTTGGACCTAATGTTAGCATTTTTACCGATTTTTTTATTATAAATTTTAAAGCACAAGTGTATATGAAACTGACATAACCTGAAAAGTACTTGGTTATTGGCCAAAGCCAATACGAACGCTGAATAATTTATAGGTATTTATAAATGGTATTTCAGTGGCATGTGCTGGTATAATTAGTGATTTTATTTAAAATTACAGGTTTATTGCACAGAGAAACGGGCAAAATATGTGAGCTTTTTGGTGTGTACACTCTGTTCTCTTTTAACTGCATCGACCCCGTTTGAATGGAAAGTTGTCAAGGATACCAAAGCGATTTATGGTGGTGGTAACAAAACGGTATTCATAGTTTACTATTCTCAATCTCTACTCATATCTAGTATTTACGCAAAAGTCATCGAGTAAACTCTTTCTTTATAGATTTATGCAATACTAAACACGGATCTCGGTAAAAACTACATCTATCGTTTGTTTTACCACTGGTTTACAATCATCTTCTTTGTCGTTCTTCCTCTATTAATATTGGCTATTGCCAATGTATACTTGATCACTGCCGTGCGAAAGTCCCTCAATTCTGGAGAAAATATGACAAACTCAGGGTTGAACTATCAACGTCGCCTCCAAATTATACGACAAAATCGAATTACAATTACACTTATTGCTGTTGTCATCATGTTTCTTTTTTGCCAAATGCCCACTGCAGTTGTCCTTATTTACATGGCAGCACATTCTCCAGCTATTCATGGATCTCCCATGGAAAACGTGCTACTAGGCTTAGGAAATATTTGCAATTTGTTGGTTGCTATTAATGCAGCGTGCAATTTTTTGTTGTACACAGCGCTTAGTGACAAATATAGAAGGGTATTTTTCAGTCTTTTATTGTTGAAATCCTGGAGGACAAGACAACAGGGCGAAATCAGACAACAGTTGGTGTACACAATTCCGTCAGACGCTATTTGATCTGAATTATTTGCAATTGAAATTGTATCTCTAATTTTCTGAAATGGGAAGGCGATATTAAAATTGAGAATCTTCTTTTCAAACACATCTTGTACATTGCCATTGGATGGGAATGACATTAATGAGGTAAAGAATAAATAACGAAAATTAAGTCTGAATTGACGAGCTGTAGGATTTCTACAGTAGCCCCCCTTCGAACGTATGTTAGAAAAAAAATGTTCCAAGCAGTCCTGCTGAAGAAAACGGGTCAACACAAAATTATAGCCCTCTAATTGAAGCTGACGACCTAATATTTTTATTCCAGTTAAGGTTTGCTGCAATCCCCTTAAAAACTCGGGTTTTCGTTTCAAATTGGGAATACTTAACGATTTTATGAATAATATATACTCATCGCATTTTCGTAAATTCTGAAAAAAATAAAATGCACTGCGATTCAGTTTTTTATCTCTGTATTTTGACGTGTTTAAAAAATCAAAGATCTCGTCCATTTTTTCTATAAACTCAGGAGTTGCTAGTGCATTTTCAGGCATAACATTAGTACTACATAATGCTCTTATCCCGCATGCAACGGAGAAGCTCAACAATTGAACAGCTAATTTTACTTTCATTTTACCGTAATCACGTAAGTATATATGAGCCTTTGTTAATTTGGGAGCTAATCTTGAGGCAACTTGAGTATCATGTCGGTAAAAGGTTCTTACATGATTCCATGACACTTTCCGCTTGATGGTTTTCCCTTCAAACGTATGCTCCCACAGAAAATCCCTTTTCTCTAAATTGTTTCGCACAAGTTTGAATAAATGTGGCGTGTCGTGCACAAAAACTATATCCCTACCATTAACACGCATGACCGGATTTTCTGGAGTTATGTCCCATTTACGATAGAGTGATTGGTTTGTAAAACTCATATCACACACACCAAGCCTAACCTTGAGTCCTATTTCAAATAACTTTCTTATATTTTCTAACACAATGCTAGCTAAAACATCTGACGTTGTCGCGTTATTAGAAAAATAAAAGGAAATCGGGAACTTCCACCGGGAGTGAATCCCATGAACCATCAGCACCAGAACTTCATTTGCCGGATCCAGGGCCCTTTCCGTCCCAAAGTCAACAATACCTTCAAATGAGTCAGTGTATTTATTAAATTCAATTAACTCCTTTAAAGACATTTCATCCCATTCTAAGATGCAGTCCTTGTCCATCTCTGATTTTTCTTGTGTTAACCGCTTGATGCACTGGAAGAGGTTTTCGTTGATGCCAGGAGCTAGTTTAAATTCTTGTACCCAACCAATGACTGTATCAATCGCAGGGAGCTTCATGCCTAATCTGAGCATTTGCCTAAAAATATAAAATCAGAGTTTTGTTCTAAGTCGATTCTAAGTAATATTGTAATGTGAAAGTATTTTTTATATTTACCTGTAGCCAGTTTTGCTGCATGAGTAATATAAAGAGAGGGCCAAAGTCTTCTCAAAAGAGTCATAATTCTTCTTTTTTCGTTCAGTATATCGTTTGATCTGCGACTGAATGAGTTTCAAAAATGTAGTGTTTGAGCTAAACGTTTTGTGGATGTCCACTCTCGTCTTGTATTCTTTCAACTTTTCTCGTGCCCAATTAAATTTTTTCTGCAGTTGATAATTGCTGTAACAACTTGAATTCGGACTAGTTTTACGGTTCAGTCTGAAATATGCCAAATAAATTGTCGTCGTGATTTCATTTAATTAAAAATGCATTATAAGAAGCCAATAATAATGTTGCAGTTGTATTTGTAACGTACGGTTCTTTCGGGGAAATGCATGGAATCTTTGGTGATGAAACGGGAAGGTTAATTGGTAGTAAAGCCGGACGAATAATTGGAAGACTGCAGGGTGACGAGAAACTTGGACCATTCCTGCAAACAATGAAACGTTAATTATTTCCAACATTGACAATGGTGTAATATAAATTTGTATTGAGTTGATATTATGATTATGGCTTACCTTGGTTGTTGAATAAGGATAACTGGTCTTGGAGCAATTTTAATCAGGGGGGTTTTGACAGGCACTTGGTGTGCCCTAAGTTTATTAATTGTAACATAAACTGGCTCCGGTAGTGCATCTCGCCTGAGGTAAGTTTTACCCCGTCCAAATTGGTCTTCAGGAAAGTGACACCCACACACTTTTGCCCTACTTACTATTTTCTCGGTTTCTAACTGAAGGATCTGTATCCATTTTAATCTTCTTAGATTACATTTAGGGAACTTAAATAGCAAAGGATTTTTGATAGCTTTCTCAGGTATATTTTCCTTATTGCTATCGCACACTATACAAAAGGGAATATTTCTCATTTCAGTGTCTTTAATTTAATTTAAATTTTTTAATTGGTAAAGTAACATTATAAATGCGCAGAGTTAAATGCACACTAAAATTAAAGCACAAAAAGTTTTCTGCTTAGACAGCAGAGAGGAGCAATGCAAAAAAGTATGAATATGAGGAGAGAATCTGATGTTTGTTTACAATTTTTCAGTTGGCGGTATTTTTTTTTCTATTCACACTGTGATTGGCTGTGGAGGAATGGTGAACTTAGGTTTTCTTTGGTTCATCTACATGTGCAAATTATGTTTTGATTGGCTGTTCATATAGCCCCATCGCTACAATATTAATGCATCCTCCCAACTCTGGGGCTTAATCAATGAAAACCACCAAAGACTTTCAGAGATTTGTATTCGTAGGCAGAAATATTCATGTAAAAGTTTAAAGGTCCACCTGAGAAATCAGGAATAATCGTAATTTATAGCTCATTGCAAAGGCTTTGTGGCAAATGCTACAGAGGCACTAAAAGGTCTGGTTTTGTATGATATTTGTAGCTTAGAATTAGTAGTTTTATAAAATGTATGTGCTTGGTTATATAGTAATTTCGGTTTATAGTAAATAAACTTCTAAAAATCGTTCCATGGTTTGTAGACATACTTTAGTTGCATCAATTAAAGTCGTGGAATGCATTCTAGAATTTTTTATCCAGATGATTTGGCCGAGGTTGCTCATTGTTACATAAATTGGAGAATATTCTATTTTATAAATCATTTTAAAATATCGTGCATGGCTATTTTTTGGCAATTTCTGATTCCAACAAAAAACCCTTATAACTAAATGAGATGGGATTGTTGCATCCTGTGTAAACATGTGTTCATGAATTAAATTATTATTAAACTACGAACAGTGAACATTTCCATTCTAGGACCATGCCAATACATAGGAATTGATTTCTTGAAAACTCAACAGCTTTCAAAAAAGAAATGTAGCCCTTAAATTGTTCCTTAGTTTGGTTGTTTATGGATAAAAATTTCGTAGAAATGAATTTAACTGAACACCAAACGAATACAACATATGTCATCCAACGTGATGACGCTGCGATACCTGATTTTTATAGCCCTTTTCGAAATAATCTTTTTACGTTTATTCTCCATGGCAAATGTAACGTCGTGGGTTTCTCTGACAAGCTCTTTCGGGTGATGGTTCAAAAATATGATGAATTACTGTCTCTTGAATATCCTGATCATTTTAAGCTGAGTATTGACTGTAAGCCGACTAGCCCTTAAAAACGTTTAATGCGAATAAATAAATAATCCTTATAATAATAATATCACGATGGGGATACATATCATAAAGACGTACATCTAGTGTACGTTTAAAACTCTGTGAAGAATCTTGAATTTAAACATGTATTAATGTAATTTTATTCCTTTACATAATCTTGATTTTTTATTATACAAAATTGTAATTGAATTTAATGTTGGGACTTCAAATGTATTAAATTAAATTTTCACTGACAGGGATTTTTAGTTTTCACCAATTTTTGAAAAGTTTGAAACGATCTCCGATATTCAATGCCAAAAGATTTTCGAATGTCTCTAGTTTTTATGCATACGAATTCATCAAAAAATATTTGACTCACGCCAAATTTTCTGTAAATTCTTAAAGCTAGGATTCGAATACATTAAACGCATTTTCATAAATCAATAAATATTCTGATTCAGCTCTCGCAGTAAAAAATCTGCAGTTCCATCAACTCTGAAATTCCAGTCGCATCTCCAATGCTTTTAAAACGTAGGGGTAACCATAAAAATGTTATTCTACTCACAGAACAAAAGTCAAGCAGCAATAAAAAGGATATATATACATGTTGAATTTTGCACACATAGGATTGAATTCAGGTTAAGATAATTCCATACAATAGCGCACAGTCAATAAAATAAGGAGAGAATACCAAGGTCACAAATGATATGTATTACTGTCTTCCGTTTTTTGATGTTTATATTCAGGGAAACTGATCTGAATAAACTATAAAGCTTTTCCCAAGGTTGCTTGTAATAATGTGTTACTTATAAATCATATCAGATACGGAGTGCAACATCAATTGGTTTCGAATGCATTTGTATCTTCATAGGAGACTATTTTATTGTCTTCTTTGATACTGCCGTAAAGTGAATTTTTCATCGCAAAATTTATTGTGGGAATCAGAAGATCTGCATATGAATCGAAAAGACATTGGTAAAATTTTCATGGAATTGGTAGTTCATTTTTTTCACGCAGTTCAGTATTTTCTTTAGTTAGTATGTTTTTTAAGCGTCATTACGTTAAAATGTCCGAACCTCAAATTCGGACAACAAGAAGGACCGAACCATAAGTAACTAAACCAAAACTCCCGATACATCAAAACGACCGACAAATAAAAACGCCCGGAGCTCGAAAAGTTCAATATGTCATCTAATCTAAAGTTAACTAAATCTTAGCCAAATTTGTTCTTCATCATTTGCTCTTTGTCCTTTTAACAATCCTTTCAAACGATCTGTTATAATATTTTTTCCAAAAATCAGACCATAGAATTCAACGAAATACATCGGTCATGAAAATTAGAAAGACAGCAATTGACCCCGATAATCTCTTTGCTCTTTAAAACCTAATCAGTATTGGGCTGGTAAGTTACAAGTTCATAACTGATGAGTTGGAGAAAAAGCAATTTGTGTGGGAAGAATACTACCCCGGACACTACTTCTACCGTACACATACATTGCAGTTTTACCACAGCACGGTATAAACAAACCAAAAGGCTCTATTTGGTATACATATAGCTGTGTTTAAACCAACGTTTTTTTCTGAAGAAGTTAAGTTTCCAGGGCTATTAAGCTTAATACGATTTTGAATAAATGATACATTGTGGTTTTGGAGCTTTTGGTATTTCGACGTTTCGGGAGTTTTGGTTTCCCTACTTATGGTTCGGTTTTTTTCGTCGGTATTTGAGGTTCGGACATTTTGACAATGTACCTTGTACATGAACTGGGGCTGGTATTGTTGTCTTGTTTGTGATTTTTATTGCCGTAGAAGAAACATAACTTGTTTCTTTTTGGCACAATCGGCTTGTCGGGAAACTGATTAGTGTATACTCCATTAGTGAAAGCCTATTTATTACTCGTAGCTGCTCCTATTTGTTACTTACAGTAACACAAAAATTAACGTAACTTTTACCGCAGTTAGGGTATTACCGATTGCGTATTTGCTATATATGTCTCTCTAAAGTGGTGCATATTAAATGTGCACAAGAATATATAACACTTTATCTAGGTTTTCGTTCCTTACTTTTATGACCCAAGTGCTTACTTTTGTATTACTTAAAACTGTACAAATAAAAATTGAGAAATGCTAAAAGTGTATATTGTATGCGATCTGATTTTTAAATCCAAAATTATTCTTAAAATTTCAATAAACTGAACTAAATTATTTGGATAAAATGCATGTCAAATCCGTTTAATGTCATGAGCGACTCAGATACTCTTAAAAACTAACCAATTTGCATTGAAATAGAAGTTTATACTCTCTTGCTAAATTTAGAGAAATTAATTTTTTAATATGGTGAAAATTACTTTTTGAATGCCCTTGGTGACATCAAAGTAAAGATTATTGTTATATTGCAAAAATAATTCATTTTAAGCTTTCACCAAATGCATACCACCACACTTGAAACACATTTTTCAAACTTGAAGGGTGATGGAATCTCTAAATGGTGTTCAAAAGAAGGGAAAACTTGATATCGCACAAGCCTATCTATTGAACTTGACAAGTGATCATAACAAGGCCTTTATTGACATTAAAGGTACGAGCTCCGCTTTGCCAACTTAGAAATCTTTTATGAGGTGAGCATAATTGTGCAAGGGTTCTGGCGTTGATTGTAGGTGAATCGAATAGTTAGGATGGCAGCAATTGAGGCTTCAAATGTGCATGAAAATGACTAAATCTCGTGACTTGTGAGATAATGAAAAATGTGACTTGATTGAATGAATTCAGACTTGATAAATAAAATGCTGAGTACAAAACGGACATTGTTAATGTTTAAAATATATAAACTACGAAAGGTGTAGTGTCAATAATTATTGGGTAAATTGGCAAATAGTAAATATTACAGAATGTTGAACAGTTTGTGCCTGTCAACTTTGATAAAATAGAGAATGGATCGTTATAACTGCTGAACTGCAGAATAACTTGACAAGTGAGTAATAGAAGTGAGTGCGTAAAAATGATTTACACTAACATTTATAACATTTGGTAAATCTCAAAAGGAACAGAGAAAAACTGACATGTAAAAATATTTTAGGTACATTTTTAGGTATACTGAATTACCACAGACAAGATAATTTAGGTTAGTTTTAAGTTATATTAGATTTTTTGGTTTACAATGGTTCTATAAGTCAAGATGAATACGCGTCAAAAGATTGTTACTGAATAATAATTAGGGTACATTTTTTAGGACAATAGGTAAAACTGAGGCAGATTCATTCATAAATACTAACAACGAACAAGGATCTGCTTAATGTATAAGAGTCATAAGAGAGAAGAGTGAGTGTGCATACATATTAGTGTACAAAACAAGGAACGTTGTTGCTTACCAAACTAGACAAAGAAATGAATGAGTGAGTTTACGCATACTGGAAAGAAAATGTAAATTTGTGCTTACTGGAAACACAATGAACTGGAAAAGGAGGGGTTTTAGCACATTAGAATTTCTAGAAACTAGGTTATTTAAATTAATGGAAAACTACTGTTTGTGAGAAAGAAAAAATAAAGTGGTTCAAGTACCCACTTGAACAGACATCATAGGGTAAAATAGGATAAAATTAAACCTAAGTGAATAAGAGTACATTCTTAAAGTCGACTAAAGCTCTAATTATTGAAGATGCTGTGGTAGAGTAGTGACATTACTCAAATTTACTATTTTGTTGCTTTCATGGAATCGGGTAGATGTTTTCTTACTGGATTTGACATAAAAATTCATCCAAATAATGATTGTGAAACCAAGTAACCCAGAAAACATAATATCATTCACGACATGACATTTTATGAATTGGGTAAATTAAATAGGACATGGTACCAAGCTTCCCTATTAACTTTTTTGACATGGATTGCCACATCAGAAGAATCAGAGAAGAGAAAGATCAAAGTATTGATCGTCTAAAAGTGCATATTCTTTACCCGGAGCTTCGCATATAATAGCGGACTCGCTAGAACTATTATCAGGTGAATATATGCAGCACTAGTAATAGGCTAGATGAAAACGATCTTACTTCTTATTTTCTTTGTGTGGCTGCGAATTACTTATCTTCCCAGAAAATGGTATTGAAGGACCCGTTTCTGACTATTGCTTAAAATTCTCTTCTAGCTTTCAATGGTCATCTTTTAGTTTCCAAGGCTTCTTTGTTATCGAGTAAAATTCTTAGGATTCAGTCACAACATCAAATAATATTTTTTCGCCAGCAGTACACATTTACAAAATGATGCTTCGTTTAAGTTAGCCATCCGCGAACTTTATAATATTGCATTCAATTCAATATGAACATTGCGAAACTATGGATATCTGTAACTTCAGCTTCACATAAGTGATGTATCTACATAACGGTTCCCCCTCCTTCCCTTTCATCTCTGGTTATTCAAGTATCGTGAAAATTTCGCACCGTAAACATAGTTTTATGATCTCAAGTAGAGTCTTAATTCGTCTCCAATACCGCTAAAACATACTTTTCTCATTGTTCAACAACAAATTAATTTCTTCAAATTTAGAGTTGATACCATTGGCATATATTTGTGTTCAGTGTAATTCTATTTTAAATTTAAACTCCAACTAAATATTTCTCAGCTAATGGTGCATTGTCATCATTTTCTATCCGAAAAGACGAGTCATCACGAAATGCTTGCTGTCTGTGTATCGTTCTCTGTCTGGGCTGTTTACAATAAATACAGGTCTACTTGTATCTCAGCTTTCGTAATTATTTTTGTGTCTAGTCATATAAATTGTCCTTTGAAACTACAATTGCTACAGTGTATCCATATCTGTATACTGTATTCACCTTCCATGTTTAGGCGTCATAGCAGTATGGTCGAGTTAGTAAAAAGTATTCCATTTAAGTTTCGTTATTTATAATAACTTACACTTTATGCGTTCTAGCCGCAGGCCAACTTTATTGCAGCGGAGTTTCCACTTCTGGTATGGTATGTCAGTGGGAAAACACTGGTAAAGTTTATAAAGAGTACTCACAAAAACTACTGACAAAAACCACTAAAATCTGTTCTTAATGCTCCAATTTTCAATTTTTTGAAGTTAGTTTAACCCCTGAAACAAAAATTAAAGCCCAATGTCATAATTAAGCTGGACAAAAAGGATTGTGCTGAACTTTAGCAGGAGAAGTTTACATGTTCTATTAGATCACTTCAGAAACGATAATCTCAAAACCCGGGAACACCAAATAATCAGACAAAGCCAATAGGTACAGCAAACACTTTTTTTGATTAAACTGTAAACTCATAAGAATGCTTATTTAAAATTATTTAATTTTCACACAGCACCTTTTTCAAATCATCAAGGATATACTTGGGTTCAGATATTTCCGATTTGGAACTTTGGAACAACTACTATGACTTAATTGTACGTTAGCCGTTTATAAAAAATGCAAAAAACACGCTAAACTGCTCGGGAAAAAAACACAGCTGATAATTACATGCATGGGCATTCGGGAAAATAACAAATACCTTTAAAATCAACATGTAAAGTTTCACCTTTACGAATAAATTTCAAGTTAAATTTCGCTCATGCGTTCAGTGACTTCCATCGTTAGTATACTAACGATAAGCATTGTCACCCTCGCAAGATTGACATGGATATACTCCTATTTTCAACCCGTGTATTAAAAATGTCATACAAATATATACATGATGCTTGGTAAAACTCAGAAGCTTTTAATTTAGCGCATTATTATTTAACAAAATAAAGTTTAACTTGCATAATAAATGACGTTTTTGTAATATTTCGTCTAATTTCGCAACAAGTCCAGAACTTTTGAGCTACATCATTAAAGAAAAACAACGCGAGGAAAGAAACATTCTGATTTGAAACAACTGAAAGCAGCTAATCGTGAGATGTAGATGAATGAGTAGTATGTTATTATAAATTCTTTTACGTAATCGTGCTTGCTTGCATATGTACGTATTTATCATTTTAAACGTGTATGACCTCTTAAACCCCATGTTTGGGATCAGGATAATAGTGCGGTATGGAATGCATTCCACTGTGATTAGTAGTTGACCCTAAGTCTAAGTCAACTGTAAAAACTTTGCAAATAAATTGCATAGGACATTTTGAACCCTTTATCTCCGGACCTGAGGTTGATTAAGGTCTGGAAACCAATCACGTGGGAGATTTTCGCGTGATCTGTATATGTACAAAGTCTCTCGTAAATTGGTCGAGTACTTTTCGACAGGATGTTAAAACCATTAACGTTTTCGTAAAGAACGGACAAATTGCGTTGCTCACTATTGTCGCTATTCACTTTAAATATTACGCTGAAATTTAACAAAATCCACAACTGCACTTTTATATATCTGATACATTACCATTTGTGTGCAAATTACCTCGTAAAATATCCATGAAACAGTTTAATTTTGTACAAATAAATTTGAAAATCTCATTTAAAAAAGAAGTGAAACTTAATTAAATTTTATCTGTGAAAACATGTTGGTATTTAAAAATATAATATAAAGAAATGCCTCAAACCAACTATGACTTGTCACTACATTGAGTATAAAATAATCATGCCGTCCAATAATATACAACTTTCAACGTTCGTACACAAAAAACCAATTCAAACAAAATCTTGTCAAAGACCGTGCAAAATTGTATTTCGCCACTTTGTACTTTGTAATACAATTTTTTGAGATCAATGTTCATGACCATGAGCATTTTTATTGAGCTTCTCTAAGGTTGAATTCTAATAGAATGTGGACCTGAGGAGCCTGCATATGAGCTCTTTTTTCTGAAAGACGAATAAAAGGCTCTATAAAACTGAGGATACTGAGTCGTCTGCTTTCACTTGGGATTCTGCTCTCAACAGAACAACTTGTGGCCCTAGTAGTTCCAATTTTTTGCAGGATACTATACAAAATTCTAAAGAATTTTCTTCGTAGTTTTTGTTTTGTCGTAGAACTTTTTCCTCAAGGGAAGTTACTTTGTCACAAAAGCGTCTTCATTTAATTTTTCAAACCTTAATAATTTAATTTGTTGTATGAGTGCTCGAAATAGGACTGTTTAGTAGGCTTCCACGTCTTTTCCCCGCGGAGATTTCCCCGTGCGTCAATTCCCCGCGACAAACTCCCAGAAAGTAATTTCCCCGCTAAACCAATTTTCCCGCATACCAAATTGCCCGCATTGTGATTTCCCAGCGCGACGATCTCCAGACCTAATGCTAAGTCCATGTTAAACCTAACCCAACCTGACCTAGTTTTTAAAGACAAACCCAATGATAAGTCCTATGGTAAAACCCAATGCTAAGTCCTGTTTTAATTTGCTATGCTAAGTCATATGTTCAAACTTAATGCTAAGTCCTATGTTAAAACCTAACCCAACCTGACCTAGTTTTTAAAGACAAACCCAATGATAAGTACTATGTTAAAACCTGATGCTAAGTCCTATGTTAAAACCTGATGCTAAGTCCTATGTTAAAACCTAATGCTAAGTCCTATGTTAAAACCTATTGCAAAGTCCATGATAAACCTAACCTAACATTGTTAGAACAAACCCAATGCTAAGTCCATTGTACACTGGACTTAGCATAGCAAATTAACACAGGACTTAGCATAGCTATATTAACACAGGACTTAGCATAGCGATATTAACACAGGACTTAGTACAGCAATTTAACACAGGACTTTGGGAATTCGTTTTCTGGGAGTTTGTCGCGGGGAATCGACGCACTGGGAAATTACCGTGGGGAATTAACGTGATACGGTTTAGTAGTGCTAATTTTTAAATATTAATTTTAAGCTTAAAGTGCTCCGTATACTTTTGCTCCTTTTAGATTAACAAATGTTCAACGGTTTAGCAGTGGAGGAAGCATAACTCTAATAGTAAAAAGCGGCAAAATCTACGAATGAGCCCAATAGACGATATAAAAATGAGGGAATTGTTAGGGCAAACCATCAGCGAAGAAGCCATGGAAGAAAGGGATTTTTCCTCTTCTGACATATCTGTCAATAACGGGAGGCAATAATATTGTGGAAATGTACTTTGTCGCCGCTATACAGTGACGAAAATATATTGACGAATTTTTTTAG
>JAQFXM010003836.1:0-18843 GCA_034693345.1 Entomobrya multifasciata
AAATCTAACAATTGTTTTCTTTATTGTAACAAGTCTTCATCGAGTATCTAACTTAAACCGTCTACCAGGGTTTATTAGACGTTGAGTAACAGAGTGTATATATTTGAAGAAGAGGGAAATGTTGAAGATATGAGCATAGGAAAAGTGACGAGACAACGACAGTGGTACTTCGTCTAGGATGTTACATATAATGTCATGTCAGCTTATAGTAAACAAAATTTTCCTTTTAATAACAGAGGGAAGAGTATGATATCACTTCTATCATTTATTATAGCCTGTTAGAGAAGGAAGAGAAGGTTTTATCAGAAAGTGTATCATCTATGGATTTATACATATATTATGTACACAAGGCAAACATATATAGAAATATATATCATTATACATGTTTGTACACTTTGTAAAAGTATACTTTATGTTGTCTCACAGAAAATTCACAAGGAAAAAGGAAACGATCGGAGAGACAAGGCATGAAGGAAAAGGGAGCAGCTAAATTCAGGCAATACAACCAAGTTGTTTGTAGAGTTTGTAGAGGTGCCACGACCGGGAGTCAAGAGAAGCCCCTTTTGTGTTTTTTACTTCAAGAAGACCAAACCAGAGAGTCATAATATCCACACAAATACAACCACTGCTCCACAACTCACCCAGAGGAAAATTCTCTGCGCTGCTCTTTTCCAACTCTTCATCGTCAGCTTAGGCGCGTCCTCTACTTTACTTTGGTTATCAACAACAACACAACAACATGAGTTTTTGGCTCTGTCTACTTGTTTTTCTCTAAGCTCTTTTTTAGTCTGTACGAGGAAAAGAGGAAAGAAGAAGGAACGAAGAGAAAATTCGACTTTTTCATTGTCATTTCTCCTTTCTTCACCTACACGTACATACACTACACATTTTTCTGGTTTGGTGGGACTTAAGAATGGCAGTGGTAAATTCAGAAGTTTGCTTGCTAGAGAAATTGTACTGTCCCTCAGTATATATTGCTCTTCGAGAGAAAGTACTACTGTACGTTATATACATTAATGCATTGTCTGAAGGTATGTTGTACAGAGGTTGTACATTTAGCATTCTATAAGATAGAATTCGAAAAGTAAGTTGAAAGTATTTATTTATGGACCGTTTTGCAACAATTGGAACAAGCATTGGTTCTTGGACGATATACGTAACTTACTTGAAAACAATATTGTTTGGTGAAAACTTTTTGTCTGTTTTTTCCACATATATGAGCAGACTAACTCAGGCCTGCGAAAAGAAGAATGTAGTAAAGAAAGCAAGGAGCAGTGTTTCTGGTACTACCATAAGTAGTTCTATTATGTCATGCTTTTCAGAGGTAATATATGATGATGGGGACATGAGTAAAAAGAGAGAAAAAAGTGTGAAAAGGAGAAACAATTTGATGGCATTATTATACCTTTTGGAGAAGTAACTACTACTACTGCTGCAGTTATGGAGTAAAGTAAAAGTAAACCGTTTCACTTTTGGTGACACGTACTTAAATACTACATGCCTGTATGCCTTGATGTTCTAATAATGGTACTTACTTTCGACGGTATACTTATTGAAATTTAGGAACCACCAAAAGATATTAAATGGTTTGTCCGCCTCCCCTTTTGAACTTGTGAAAAAGGACGTTTTGCACAGTCAGTCAGTTGTGCAGACTACCGTAACCGGGCGAGTTATTATTACATCGAGTGTGTAAAACGAGGAAATGTACTCTTCGTGTAAAAATAGGATGCTTTCTAGGAATAGAAATATTTTTTGGTCCTATTTCCAGATCTTTAGTACCTATTTATAGTTATCACTATGTGTGAAACCCATACAATTCACTTTCCCTTGTAAATTTTTTTAAGGCTGACTACAAACAGTTTACTGCTTGCTATGTAGAACGTTTCATTCCTTTTTTATTCTAGAATTGGGAGCGAAATAAAATGAGTTGTATATTTTGATGGAAAGAATATACTCTAGCCCACGAGAGCTTGTCGATGATGCTTTCACTTTTTTATTCTGGAAGAACGAAACCATCGCCCGTTTTCAATGAAAATTGTAAATCTGCTTGGTCTGGTTTGTTGTGGGTGTTGGTAGATGAGTAAAATGAGACGAGGTTGTGGTAGCAGTGGTGCTGCCTGCTGGATGTACAACAATAGTATGTTTTATTGGTTAAAAAAAGAAGCATGGGAACTAGTGGCAATAGAGCAGGAAACAGGCTTCAGGTTCCATAAAACACCAAAGGAAGCAAAAAAAAGTTGGTAAAAATTATTTTTCAGTCGACCCAACCATACTTTGCTTACTGAGGCATTTGCTGACGAGACTCCTGGAATGAAATGGGATTTTACACCATTTGCTCGCACCACCACCATTACTACCACATCAGCAACATAGGTATACACACGAACTCAATATCGCATTTCCCGTTTTCTGTTTTTTCATTTCCAGCGAACCCCACAATCCAATATCGTCATCAGTCTTTACTACATCCATAGTAGTTATCATCATCATCGTACGCTTTCCAGCCTCAACTGCATCTATTCTTTCCAGCAAATAAATATATTACATTGCTCTGAGACTGAGAGTCATTGTTTGGGCTATAAACAACGTAAACAGACGTATACACAGGTATATATATTATATTACATAGAAGAATCGCGAAACGCAACATCAGAAAATTGCCGTCTGTGTTTCACTTTCTTTCACGTTGAACGTCTGGCGAATTACATTATACATGCGTTTATGGCACCATTGTATCCATTTTTCCATCTGTACGGTATAATTTCAAGTAGTACATCTTTCTTTACATCAACACGCAACACATATTATATTACTTTTATGTTCTACGTAGTTCATAAATACACTCTCAGTAAACAATATTTATTGTAATACGCAGAAATCCCGATTCCCGATGATGAAAATGAAACGGCCGCGGTCGTGTGAAACGGTTCAGCCACCAGTATCCTTTAGTTGTTTGGAAAAGCAGATCCAGTCAAACTAAACAAAGTAACTTTTAGCACGGCATTATGTGTTTTGCTGTGTAGTAGTAGTAGGCTTAATAATATTGCTAACTGTGAATGCTGATAAATCTACTCTTTCCAAAATGATGATGATGATGATGATGGTGAAAATGGCGATGATATTGATATCTATATGTTCATTATGTTTGTTATTTGAGCATTTGCACTGGCCTTGGTGACCTGCTGTTCGCTTCTGTCTGTAATCTAATTCGACGAGTTATAGCATCCATAATAGCATTACTGACCTCAGGCGCTCTGAGTTGCTGCTTCTGCATCTATGCTCTACTAGAATAGTACATATATGTATGTATATTCCCTGAGAAACTTTCACTTTCGGCTACTAAAATCGTACGTGATATTTCTTACAAAGTACCCGGTGACGCAAATTTTCGAAAATCCCGAGTGGCCATGCTGAGCACCATTTAAAATTTTCAGTACAACTTTAAAAAATCCCGAGTCAGGTTCAAAATCTCGAGTAGCCATGCTTAGCAAGATTTGGCACGAAAATACCGAGTGGACATTTTCATTTAAAAATTTCTAAAAATATCCCGAGTGGCCCCTAAAAATCCCGAGTGGCCATTCTGAGCAAGATTTTGCGTGAAAATCCCGAGTAGAACCTCAAAAAACCCGGTGACGCAATGAATTTCAACCTAGACTGACGTAAAGTATCCCTAGTTTCCTTGCTGATCAAAATTTTATATGAAAATCCCGAGTAAGCATGTTTATTAGTTTTCTAAAAATATCTCGAATGATCCTAAAAATCCCGAGTTCTCATGCTGAGCAAGAATTTTTCCGAAATCCCGAGTAGCCTTGCTGTCTAAAAGATTTGTGGAAAAATCCCGAGTGAGCATAAAGTTCAGAACAGGTTCAAAAAAACCCGAGTGAGCCCCCAAAAACCCGGTGCCACCGGCGCTGCGTCACGTAAGAAATATCACGTACGACTAAAATACTTTACTATTTACTACGTTCACACGCGAATACCAACTGACTCCTAGAATACAGCCAAAATAAACAATTGCAGACGTACTAGCAGCAATACTGGGCCATCATGCCAACTAGCTATAAATCTTTTTTTACAACTTGAGAAGACAACGATGAATATGCGTTTACGAGAGGTGTAGCATATTATACCATTTTCGTATTACGAGATGGGACTGTTGTTTGCTCCTTGGTTGAATATATGCATAAAGCATTTATATCAGTGTATATACGACAGATAATCCAGGAACAAGATTACCCCCACTTTTCTCAACCTTCTCCTCCCACTCCTTCAATACTACCGTTTTCTCATGCATGATAATTCCAAATCGGTATGAAAAATGAAAATGAATCTCTGCACACGATACACACATGCTGGTGATGTGATGTATAAACCCACAAAAGCAGTAAAAGCTTGTTATCATGCTGGCTGACCAAAACGATGTGCACTACAAAATACAATAGCCATGTTTTTGCAATGCTTATACAACTAGTTGTACAATAGTTTAAAAGAGTCAGTTGATCACCAACGGAGGACCCGTCATTAATATTCTCAAACCACGAAAGGGCTATCCATTAGGAAGTTCTTCGTGCATGTTTTAAAACATGTGTATAGAGTATGGGCTTGGCTTGACGGGATTAGTTTTGTGAGAAGTTGCCAACTGCATGACTGCTCCTCTCACTTATTTCTTTTCATGAAGTTGTGGCATGCACGCAGGCAGATAGATAGTTTCCTTTGTGATGATTATGTTCAACTTTTTGCGACCAAATATTGTATACAGCAAAGCAAAGTACCAATCTGGTACGTTATACAACTTATAATGGTAGCAAAAGCAAAACCATGCAATTTCTCGTTTATGGTCAGCGTACGCAAAATTTCCGATTTAGCAAACACGTCGACCTACTCTTCGTTTTAGTCCCTGGTCTGAGATTATTTTACTAGACAGAATATACACACAGGAAATGATATGCTGTATGTGTACATTGTATACATATATAAAGAGGACAGAGAGATGAGACAGAGGTGAAAGTATATAAGAGCCATGATCTGATCTGACACAAGTCGACAGTGAATTTGCCGTGACTAGAGGGTTTTTGTGGTTATGATAGCTTAAACAACAATCTAATGATGTATGATGGGTCGTCAGTCATGTGCATGTACGACACACAATCTATATATTACAATGAACACTTGTCACATCAAATCTCATATCTTCATAGAGAGAATTGTTTGCCTTGTTGTTAAATGTTTGAAAAGCATAAAATTCTACAAATTCTTAAGCCCAATAGTAATGTTTGAACTACCCAAGAAAAAAATAGCTTGTGTAAGAGATGCTTTTACAAATGACGATATTTGGTAAACAAAAACACGGTGGAATTTTTTAAATATTGTGTCAGAGTACAAAAAAAGAATATTGAAAGAAAAACAAGTCTAATAAATGTTCCAAGGCTAAAATACTTTCATTTGGATGTTTAAAATGCCTAAATTTTTACATGTTGAAGTTTAGCTGGTTGCTGGTTTCAAAGAGAAAGCAAACTTTCTATTTTCCTATTTGGAATGAATCTTTTGTTTCTTCATTAAGTCTACTGAAGCGGAATACTTTTTCCGAATAAAAGAGGAAAATGGAATGGTAACAACCGTCGCACACAAAACATTACAGTAATGTATTAAAATCTATTAAAATAGTCTGTTTCATACTCGATGCTCGCAAACCTGCTGGCTTATTGAAAGGCTTTATAGGCCTATCCTACACTCTTTAAGCATTTATTTTTCCCATGATGTCGCCCCTTCATCATTTTCTTTTCACTACTATGCAATTTTGTGCCTTCACATCACACATTGAATTCCCAAAAGGAATTTTAAGTTTTCCATGTGGTGCTGGTGAAAGCAAGAGCAAATAGAAAAAAACACTTACTCACTCCACTTCTCATACATGGCTCTGGTTTAGTAAAACATTCTAGTAAAAGCTTCATCGTATGAGAAAGGAGGAAGAAAGCAAGTACAAGAGGAGAAAGCTTATTCGACATACATATAAAAAATCTCTGTGTACGTGCACAATAACAGTACCATTTTATGTATACATAGTTTACTTTATCCCGACCACATACTCATTGTAAAGAAATTGCGATTGGCTTGTCTCAATTGACAAGGTTGTGCTCTTCCACATATGTACATTGTACCTCTTTTCCTTAGTAGTCTCATTGATGAAGTGGAGCACAACAGAGCAGAATCCACATAATAAACATATTTATTTTGTTATATTAAAATAGCGAATTTATGAAGATAAGATGATATCGTTAGGGAAGTTAATAATATACAGTCTCTGATATATAGTTTATTGCATCAAAACCTGTTTTATGAGACCAGCATTTCCGCGTATGGGTTTTTTGGCTATAAAAGACTCAATAGAATGATATCATATTTGATAACACCACTACATAAAAAATGGACATTTTTTCATTGATCCCATAATGCACATTTGTGTCCCTTTTCCTTTTGTATGTCTCACTACAGAAAATATACACCAACAGAATAAATTCGTAGCAGTGTTTGGATTTGGGATGTGTGTGTACGTTTCTTTGACAAGAAACCCATGAGTTTATAGCAGTTTCTGTGCCTCGAAATATTTACCCTTGCTTATCGATAACAATCGTAATAATAGTAATGAAGCTCATAGTAATAAAATATGATACAAAAAAATCGGATGCTAACTGAATTCAGATTAGATTGAAATGGTCCAAAAGCTGTAGAAAAACGATATATTCATAACATCTATAGCTATATTTTATCAATAATCTGGAATATTGAATGGAACGATGACAAGGAGGATCAATGCATAGGAGCAACTTCTTTCAACCTTAGCGATTCAGTATCGGAGGAGTTGTCATTGCAAATAAGTATTTATGAGAGCGTACATGTTCTAACCTTTCTACAATCACTGGAATTGGGAACTGCTACAAAAGTACAAATAGAATACGAGAATGCTTGGGAAAAAATTGGAATGCTCAATACACTTATAATACTAGAAATTAATGTCCTAGTACATTGATTTTACTAATTCTTTACTTTCTTCTTGTACTCACAAACAAGTGAATGTGAAAGCATGTAGCACTTTACGTTATAGTGTAACCCTTGAACTTTTTAACCTTACAGAGCAAATAAAATTTTGGTGGAGAAGATGCAATATAGAGTAACAAGAACAAGAGGATATTGTTGTACGCTTTAAGTAAACTCATGCCACTATTTTCGTTTGGTTTCCTTTACTTTGATTCTCTTCTTGTGTCGTTTCAGCAGCAGCATGTTCCATTGAATTTTATTGTAATAGGCCAAACCACCAACACCTACCGTCGTACTTGCTATTGAATCTGGAACTACAATTGAACTAAAGAACGTTTTCTACTATTTCTGCAAAGAAACGGATATTCGAGAAGTAATAAAATTCTATTGCATTGAAAAAGGGACACAGTCAATACAGTAGTGGAAATAGACATGAGGAAAACTACTGGTATGATTGTTTCTGGTACCTTTTTGAAAGAGAGTGTGTTTTTAATACTTTTATTCGTCTTCTTTATTCAATGGAATACGTGACCGTTATTCTTATTCCAGTTGCGCCCAGAGAATTTACTCTTTCCTTATCTCTTACATCATCATCAAAATGAACTCATGATTGGCAAAAGGAAACAAAAGACGGGCTAAGGGACCGTCGAGTTGTGTCTTTTTATCTTTATCCATTTTTGCAATCTTTTACTTTATTTTTCGGGTTCAGAAAAAGCGGGATGCTGATGCTGCTCAAAATAACATAATGGCCATTATTTTTTATAAACATGGCTACTCCACTTGTTTTTTCCGTAGATCGATTTTCTGTGGATAATAATGATATAAAAGTATCCCATTAATTTCCAGAGACGTAAATAATATTACAGGGAGCTTGCGAGGAAGTCACCTTACTTGTCAGCTTTCATTATTGTATTCACCCGAAATTCCCATAAAACGTGTAACAAACTGGCTTTATCCAAGTTTTCATAAGTTTACGATGATAGTATTTGTCCAAGACTAAAACTTCTTACGGTTTTTTCGTCCAGGAAGGAACAATGGCGAAAAATACACAAGAGTAAGGTAGACAGATGGATGTCGCAATAATAGAAATGCTTCTTGTTACGTACAAGTGGTGATGGTAAATGGTGATTCTCTCTTTTTATCCAATAGCAAAGTAACTTTTTACCTAGATATTTATTCATTATATAAAGCTACACGGCAACTAGCATAATCCGAAGAGAAGGAAAACTCTTTCATTATTTGCAAGAAAAGAGTGAAGAGATAACGCTACGCTTTTTGGTTTCGTATCGGCAGCAAAAGAAGATAAAAAAAATATTGTGAAAAGAAGAGCATTATATCCTGTGGGCCTACTGGGATTGGGACGTGTACCAACGAAATACACACTTATAGACAGCAACTACGATATTGCAATTGGCTTTTGTAGAAAGCATCAAGACAAGTAATATTTTTATGCTCATGTCGTTGTCCGCCGTCCTTTTCCTGTGTTTGTGTGAAGGAAGTCTGTGGAAACAACCAAGCCAAGCGACTGATAATGCGATGAATCTAGCCGAGCCTTGTCATGCCATGTGCGTTTTCTTTCTCTTCGTTTCTCTAAACAAGAAAGTATCATCAAAAAGCTTACCGTAGATATTAGCACACACTTTTTATGTAAATAAGAATATATCACAGTCATAGATATATAAACATATGTAAATATGTACTACATTCCACAAACTTTCACCCCAAGTTTCCAAGTCTTCCCAGTGACAGTTACTCAATAGATGTTACAATATTAAGAATGGAGATATATGTATTCCAAGAAAGAAGACACATAACAGCTGAAAATGAAAAGCAAAAGTCGAGTTTTTTTCTCTTTATGCGTCCCGGCTTGTGCCGAATAACTTCGAGCGTTCCTAATATTCCAAGCAACTTTTTAAGTGAATACCGAATTGTGCCTTTTACTGAGATAGGAGAAGGAATATGTTTTTTCTTGGTTTTGGTAGCGGTTGGATAAGAGTACAAGTGTCTACATGTCTACCCATCCAGGGGACAGATGCATTATTATAAACCCTTTTTATTACTATTGCATGTTTTCAGAGGAGAATTCATAAGACCGAAATGTGAAAAATAGGTACACATCTAACTTTCATCCTAAAACTGCTGGAGTTGCACTGTTGCAAATGTCTGCTGATACGCTTTTATACTTTCACTGTTCAAAATCGAGTTTACCTATAGCATTCCCTATCTTTTTTCTTTTCATGTTTCTCCAGGAAAATTCAGCTTACTTTTTGGTTTGTAAATGAGATTAATTTTATCTGAATTCTGGATGAAAAAATTTGGATCTATTGTTTGTAAACTGTTTTAAATTGGTATTTTTCATTTGTTTTACCAAATGAATTTTTATAAAGAATCCATCATTTTTTTGCTGGTTATGCTACTTCATCTTTCAAACGGTCTTTCAAAATAACATTTAAAATTCATATTTGGTTATATAAGAGAGTTTAGATTATAATATTTTTAAATTAGTTTGAAGGCAGTGAAACATTTGCGTAGTTTTTTGATTCATCAATTCAGTAAGCACACGGGGAGTATTCTTTGGCTAAAACAATCTCCTTTTCGTCTGTGTAAATAATATGGCAAATATGAGAGTGAGTAGATGACGAGAGTTTTTATGTAAAAAGTAAACGTAAGATTTTACTGAAAAAGGGATGAATCCTCTATTTTATAGTATGGAATATTCTTCAAGTACATCTGCTCATCGTGCACAAATTTATTCTAGTGATGGCAATAAAAATTGAAACGGCAAGATAAGCAGGTATTTGTTTTGTGCATGCATAAGCTCATATTATGTGGTGACTTCTGTATGCATTGTATGTATTTCACCAAACTGGTATTTTTGGCATACGGAGAAAGTAAATACGCAAAATTTAAAGAGAAATTTACTTGCACTCATTTTTTATCTATTTGTTGGTTTTCGTTTTCCAGTGAATAAAATTCTATGTTATTCGTTGTATAACCGACAGTACAAGGAAGTGAAAGCTCTCTTTGAAAGTTTTTTTCTCCTTAAAAATGCTCCTACATATATCGCATACCTATCTATAAAAAATGTATGTATGTATAAAAATAAAGCACACAAACTCGCACAATTTTGCACAACAGCATTTTTTAGACATTGCTTTGTGTAAAATTGTTTGTAGGAACTCTCCAACAATCCTTTTTTATCAAGAATGTAGCAAGTTCACTAGACAGAACTCTAGAAAAAAAGTTGAGACCTCTCAACGCTCCGCTACTCGGAGAAAGCGAGAAAGTAAAGGGATGATTGAGAAAGAGAAAATAAGGTTTAACTTTTTTAGCTGTTGTAATGTGTGATCTGATCGGTGTATGAAGGAAAAGACACAAAGAAATTGTAGATAAGCAGTAGTGACAACGACATTTGGGCTTACAGCTGACACACCATCGACCGATTTGAATCTAGGGACATACCAAGATACGATGCGATATGCACACAGGAATCGTGATCTAACTAAAAATATCTATATATTCTGCGTACTTATAAACAGCTAGCAGAGATAAATAGAGAAAAAAGATGAAACTATGAATCACTTTTGCTCCTTCAACTTACAGTGTTGTGTGTGAAGAGCTCTCTTTCTGAGTTGAATTGAATCCTACAAAAAGTTGAGTGCTTCTGTATGCTGCTCACTGTCTCTTGTGTGTGGTATTATGTGTCTGTTGGTAATAATATCGTATTGGGTTGTGTGAGTGAGTGGTGTGAGCATACATATATTCATACGTGCAGCTGATAGACAGATGATATGGCAATGGCATTGGTAGTGGTGGCGGTGCTAGTAGGAAAATGTAATATCCGGTGTTTAAGCATGCACGCCACAAGAAGAATATGAAGGAAGAAAGGGCGAAAGGTGAAGTACACGCAAATGTAGCGAAAATCCGTATAGCATGAGGAGGAGACGAGATGTGTATTTTCCTGAAGCATTCCGTTGGGTTCCAGGTGTTGGAGGATTCCTTTCCCAACATTCTATCTTTTATGATGAGCAACAAAAAAACTGGAGCTTTCCTGACCTACTTTCTCCACTAAGCTAGGTACAAAGTATATGTGAAAAAAGTAAAGTATGGCGGTGGAAGAGAAAATCGAGAATGGAACACGGAACAGCAAAGTGTTCTTGATACTTTTACTACATAGGATTTCATGCTGTGAGGAAGGGAAAAAGCGTGCCCCATGAAGCGAAGTGCTTCTTAGCTACTTGTACTCACCGTTTATAATACAAGAGGATAGCAATTCCAGCTTGTACTGGTGAACGAGAACGGATGCTGAGAAGAGTTCGTACGAAGCAGAGAAAGTGGATGGTAGCGACACCAAACTAGTTGGAACAGCAACTTTTACTCTTTGAAAGTAGCTTTGGAAAACCCAGGGATGTGTATGCTCGACAGCGGGAGCTGTACGAATATTTTTTTATGGGAAAGCAGTTTTCTCCAAATCATTACCTACTAACACAAATATAACGTTTACACTAGACAACTTATCTCAGCTAGTGTACTTCCTATTTGCTCATTATATGATCATGATTCTTTTAATGGACGCTTGTAATGGAAGCTAAAGATTGAAAAGGAAGCAAGGACATGACCTAATATTGCCTTTTCCTAGACACAAAAATGAATGCATTTGGACGTTATCGTGCTCTTTTACTTACACTAATAAAGGGGGCAACTTTTTACACAAAAAAGTGTTTACAACAAGTCATCCTGTAATGCATCGCTTAGGAGCCTCTGAACTGCATCTTGGTTATTGGTGGAGATTGATGGAGCGTGTAAAATTGATGGTCGCAGACAGTATCATCGCGCATCGTTTACATTGAGATTAAATTAATGTTCTACTTTTTTGTGAAAAATTGGCGAGAGTTTCCTCCAGTGCGTAGAATCAGACGTTTACGCTCATATCATCCATATATATTGTAAAAGTGCAAACATTGACCAACTGTATCTGTATCTATGCTTTTTGATTGATTCTCAAAATCCTAATAAAAACCTATATTATGTAAAAAGCATGAATGCATGTAATGAATGGACAATTAATTGATCATAGAAAGTTACAAAAAACAATTAAATCTTACCGTTTTACGTAGAGCGAGCATGTCCTTTGATGACTTATGGGCTCCAACGGAAATTCCCTTTGATGCCAACGGACCGAGGCTGATCTTGGTGGTTTTAAACTCATTTTTGTAGTTTTATTTCTTGCCTTGGTGAGGGATTAATGGATTAATTTACACAAGTTTTATCTTGTTTTCCAAGTCTCCAAACGGGAAGATACGTGCAAAAACATTTAGGTTGCATGGATCCTTCTCTTTTGGTCTACATCAAACTGTACACGAACCAGCCATGTACAGATACAGTGTAAGACTTGAGACGGTGAACCTCGCTGAAAAAATAAATTAAATTTCAGAGTTTAGAGTTTAGATACTGCGTTGGTCTTGGCGTTGACATGTATGTATGTTTCCATTGAACCATTTCATGTATCAATTTATAGGACAAATGATATCATTCAATATGCATTGTTATATTTTTATCGTGAGGCGTAGTAAGTGTATTTTGTAGTTGTTCGTCGTATTTATAAATACCTAATTTTCTTATGCAGTCTAGTACCACGTGTCTATATAGACACGTGGTACTAGACTGTTATGTTCTGGTCAAATACGGCCAAAATTAACTTTCTCTGTCCACATCATGTAAAAAGTCTAAATTGTTATTACTCGGTAAAGTATGTGTGACATATATCTATCTCGTATAAAACGTTGATACAATAAGGTAAGGGACAGAGAAATTGCTACATTAGTGACTCAATTTTTTTTTAACTTGCAAAATATGGGCAAGATGTGCAAGTTTTCCTCTTTCCCAGAACTCTAATCAGTTTTTCATTCTGAGTGGGTCCAAAATAGTATCAACCACTTAAGGTACCTGTCTGTCTGTTTCAGTGAGTTATAGTTATACTATTATATTTGAGTACACTCGTCGGTGTTGAGCGAACATATAACAAATACTAATGATTTGACCGCTTGATAAAAAAGTGTAAAGAAATAGCAGTTGAAAGAGTTGCTTTCTCCTTGAAATCGAATGTGATAACTATTTTCTTCACAATTGATCGAAGTTGGACGAAACTATTGGTAAAATTAATACAGCACCAAAATTGTTGAAAAGCGTTTTAAAGAAACTTTTTTGTTCGGACAAAGATGGATTTCTTTTAAAAGTAAACAAGTGATATAGGTATACGTAGCACTTCGTAAAATTCTCAAGTGTAATTGCAAAAGGGGCAGAGAAGTTTAGTTTAGAGTTTAAAAAGCTCCAGACTAGTATCTTGTACAAGCAAACGAGGCTATGTCCCCCTTGTCCATTACTAATTCGTCGAGGAAAAACACTTTAAATTGATGAGGATCTAATACAACATATAATTACATCAAGACCGTAGATAACATAATTTTATACTTTTACTTTCCACACTAGAATAAACACTTATCACATCCATTGGTTTCATCAACTTCATCAACAACTCAAGGCATTAGATAGATAAAGAATCGTTTTCCCACTGTACCCCCATCACTACCACGAGGACAAAACATGTTTCCCTTTAGACGCTTGTGAATTTCCTTCCGTTTTGTTCGGTTCCTTTCACTCTAGTAGCCAATTCAGTCTCTCTCAACACCCCGTTATGGTGGTGATGTGGTCGTGGCAGTGGTAGTAGACTTGTCTGTCTGTCAACCAAGGTAACTATGATACTCATACTCAGTTATTACTTCACCACACACACACACTCACTTTTATGAAACGTGAACGGTCCTATACCCTATCATGGATAGAAAGATGAGAGACACAACAACAGGGCGAAACAACACACATTGTCGAATTGAGTGTTTTTTACACTAAAACAGTACCAAAATGAGTTTGACCGAAATTTGTTATTATGAATATTCAAATGACTGAAAACCTGTGGTGACGGTGACGCAGTTTTGTGTTGTCACTACGCATTATAGTTTTTGCGATACAATGTTTTGCTATGATTTTATAAAAGAAAAACTATCCAACAAACCACAATTGCCCGTTATCTATTGTACCTAGTAGATACACAGTGCTTGCTTGTAGTTTCACTTGGTTCAAAATATATTTTTGGTACAAAAAATTGATTTAAAAAAATTGATTTAGTTTTTGCCGTTATCGCAAGAACAAAGAGAAAAGAGCATAATAACATTACATTTACTTATATGTCAGGCAGCCAGTAATGTCGATGGTAGGAAGGTTGCTTGAAGGAAAACCAAAATATACATAGTAGGTTATTTTTATATGTGAAAATGTTTTTCATGGTTCTAAATCGGGTGCTTGTGCACCCTTTTTATGGTAAAAAATCTACTTTCGAAATAATATTGCCGTACGGTTTGCACCCTAATTAATTATTCATTTCCCCCCTAAATATTACTTATTTCCCTCATTTTTATTTATAAACAATCTCCCAAATATTTCTTTCATTCCTCTGAATTATATATTTCATAGAAGCTAATCATGTATATTTTACAAATGGTTTGTCATAACAATCTAGAACATTTCCATTGTACTTGCACCACGATACCACATCACAATGTCATTTTGAGGCACAGATTTTACTTTTTCACGAAGACGGGCTACGAATACACTTACGAGGGAACATCGGAACGTGATTTTCTCAGATCACATTCATATTTTCATTCAATACTACTCTTACCTAGATAAGACTTCGTGGTAAGACTTCCAACGAAATCAAGTACAATTTCTTTTGGTACATTGGTCAAGCCAAAATTTGTGGAGTGGTGGTTTGAGCGAGAAAATTTGTTGTGAAAGCATGAACTGCATTTAATAAAACTTTCTTCCTTAATTTTGCTGGACAGGTAACTCCATATGCACAATCATAATCGAGGCGATCGCTGTTTTTAGGTGTACGCTTGCTTCTGATTCTCCAGTCGCTCTTAAGATAATCCTCCTCTATTTCAATTTCTTCCCAAATCAGACGACTCCTTGCATTTAAAATAATCCGTTCACTTTCGGAATCTGACCCAGCGTCTGCCAGTGTAACGTTCCTCTAATTCTTGGACTAGCACGTTGCAGTGTCATCTGTGCAGTCTGGTTGCTGGAGTTCAAATTACTTGTCTCACAAGTCAATTTGAGTATTTCATTGAAACATTTTGCATTGTGAGCAACTAAAAATAATGTGAAATGGCATGTGTGCTTGTGTGTCACATAAGCCTACAGATTGTTAATACAAAGGTTTATATGTAATCCCATCCATATTTCATAAAGTACCATTGAACACTTCACAAAAAATTGGGAGATAAAGATCAGTATTTTGGGTGCAAACAGTGCGACGAAATTATTTTGAAGGTAGTTTTTTACGCTATTCAGGACGGTCAAAACCCCAAAAAAGGGTGCAAAAGAATTGTATGCCTTTTTATATTACGCATGTAGTCTATTACTACTAGAATAGAAACTCCATTTTTACTTAAAATCAGTATCTATCCGATTTTGACATGTCAGGTTTCATGTGAGTCATACCGCAACAGCTAAAGCCGCAACGTTTTGTTTGTTTTTGCTTCTCCTGTTAAATATTCGACGAAGAAACTTTCAGTTTTAAAATAACGTGATCTAGAACATACGGGTACTTTTTCAGCAGAAGAAGCTTATTTTACTTTCTTGTCTGAATTAAATCAACATACATTATGTATCTATACGTATGCATGTACAACCCATCATCTTGCCATCAATGTTGGTTTCGAGCCACACAGACAGACGCAAAAAATATTGTTCACCTCAACCTAATCCATGTTTCATTTTCCTCGTAACTTTCGTTGTGGCATTATTCATGATTCTGTAGTAAATGAAATACGCAGAAAACAATGGAACTAAAAACCTGATGCGAAAAAGAATACTAATAATGTTAAATGAAAATGTACAGTAGTATCTTTAAACTGAGATGTATTTATAATAGATTAGTTTAGTGGCCAGCCAGAGACAGTAAAGAAAATATAATAAAAAATAACTCGAGTGAGATTGCTACTATTGCGGTTGAACATAAACTTCTAACAACTTGGCAAGAGAAGTTAGCATTAGCTAGACCATATTATACACATCTAAATAGGAATTAATTCAGACCATCGTTACAATCATGTGTATAACTTTGTTCACTTTACATTGTATTTGGTCTTTTTGTCCGAGATTTTGGCAAGAAAATCAGTCACAATCCAACACACAATACTTGACATATACATAAAGGAGTAAAAACAAGTCTATAGCTTAATTTACAGCTCCACTTGAACTTTTTACACTTTCAGTAGCCTCCTACAATAGATACTAAAGAGCTTTCCTACTGCTTATAATTCTACATGTGATGACTTCATTCTTCTTCTGCTACCGAAAAAAAACTTTTTAGGTAAACTTTTTCCATCGTACCAATAAACTGTTATAGAAACGAACTTATTCTAATACGTATTATGGGTTACATTCAAGCAATATATTTTTATTTTCCAAAAATATGACACAAAGTTGTATTTCTTTTAGTTCATCCCAAGAAAAAACTACACAATTTATTGAAATAACACACTTTTTACCCCTCTTGTTCGTACAAAATGTGCACAGTTTGGGAGGAGTTACTTTTTCATAACAATAATGTACTCCTTGAGTGACCGCCATTTTAACATGAAACTTTTTTTGAAGAATAAATGTCATATAATAAATACGGTTTCTTTCTCTTTAAGCAGAAGATGAAGAAAGTTTCACGTAATCATAGGAGTTTGTCCAAATTATATGACGTGCACAGAAACAGAAAAGTATAGAACCAAGTTGACAGAAAAGTGTGGATTGTAGAATAACATTTTCTTTTCCATTCTCACAGTTCTCTGGTATTTTATCACAAAAATTGTCTTGTCTTTTGGAGTTTTTTCTCTGAGTTGGAGGACTTTAATATTAGCCGAATAATCCCAACTTGCCATCATGCTCCTTCTTCGTGAAAGATTATGGGAATTGGGATCGGAAAGACGTTCATGATGACGATGCATGTATTATCAATATATTCATTGAGCAACATGAAAAAAATTACTAGACCATGACCACTGAGATGTACAAAAAACGATAGACAAGTAGAATCTAGTCACCTTCTTTTTCACGTCACCGGCAGCGTAACACCATCGGGAAATGGCAAATGGAGACAGGAAGGGATCTGGGGACAGGATGTAAAGAAAATGGTTTGATGGCTTATGCTAGCAGATAACTATAATGTTCTTTTGTCGATGTATATTTTCTTATTCTTGGAGAAAAAATGCGTGACTACCACTACTATTTTGTGATCATCACGACTGCTTAAGAGAAGAAACGATAATCATGCAAACTTTATGTAGTAATTCAGTTGCTTCTTCCATCTTCATCCAACCGCAACGCTTCATGGTAGTACTATGCGTGGTGAACAGACTCCTACATTATATTTGTTTTTGTACTTATTGCATGGATGAATTCACGTATGTGCTTATTTTTTATTAAAATTCTTATTGCTTTCAGAAAACTTATGTTTAAAACAAAGAAAAATGTGGAAACGAAACTGGGTATAGAATATCAATAATACAAAGTATGCGTCTTGTGACTCAAGCGCGGTAAAGTATTAAGTAAATTATCTGCAGTACAGGTTGACAAAGCTGTTGTTTCAGGATCCTTTCAGCTTTATTTTCTAAAAGCGATTTCTTTCTCCACTTATTCATTCTTCAAACAAAGAAAAGTTCCTGCTTTTATAGTTGTCAGAGTTGTCTGCATAAAAGAGATAGATGATATTACATGTGCGGAGAAAGCAGGAAGTCACATGTTCAAAAACACATGCTTTTATGCTTCGCTCCTACGAGGTTTGCAAAGAAATATACTGATTATTTTATAGCGGAGCTAAACACACATATTTCTTGTTTCTGTTACGCGTACTACTTTCTTCGTACTATTTTTATTATGGACTGCTAAAGTGTTTTTGTATTGTATTCTAAACCAGTTCAGTTCTGGTATTGTTCAAATAAGTACACAGCAACAGCAGACTTATAAAAGCTGCCAACAAGCCATCAAGAACATACTGAACAGTCGTCCTAAACTCAACCAACAACTTAGCAAAACTTACCGAGGAGTTTTTTCCCTCGCTGATGATAATTTTAGGATATAGTTTAGCACTTACATAAATTGTATACTGGGGGATGGAACTTAGTTAATGTAAAGATGTAGAAAATATAACAGTGTTAGATAGTTTTTGTTCATTTTTGCTATTATGCATGTTTATATGAAGAAATATATTTGGAATAGAAGGCGACCTACATTACATATTTCTCTTCGTCATGATTGCGATCATGATCATCTTTCTTCGGTAGATGAAGGAAGAAAGAAGTGAGAGTTTTTTTTAGCTTCCTTTCCTTTGCAGTCTTTCTTGGAACCTTCTTATTCTACTTTTAACAGTAGTTCCAGCCAGGTTATGTATAACAAAGTCAAAGTCTCATAGTTTTTTTACTATTTTCTATCCTGATACTTTGTGTTGTTCACTTTGTTCATAGTCCTAAAACTTACTTTTGTCTTGTGAAAAGTAGTACCAAATCTTTTTTTTATTTATTTCAATTTTCTGTCTGTCTTCAGTTCAGCGCTTTCACTTAAAATGAGAGAAAATAAAGAAACTTCAAAAGGAAAAAGTCGACAGAGAGAAAAGCGGAAGAAAATAAAACTGGTAAACCAGTTGGGCAAGTTTCAGGATTGGTGGCCGGCTCCGCCGGCAATTATAATTAAAATTGG